>JAECUM010030641.1:0-29536 GCA_016617855.1 Megalonaias nervosa | reverse complement strand
GAAATAGTCTGTTCTACTATGTGCAATACAGTCCATTTTAATTCTTCTTGTTTTTTAGGATTTTGTGTTGTTGTTTTTTGTTTTTTTTTTACAAAATTTGGAATAGTGTGAAATAGTCTGTTCTATGTGCAATACAGTCCATTTTAATTCTTGTTGTTTTTTAGGATTTTGTGTTGCTTTGTTTTTGTTTTTTACAAAATTTGGAATAGTGTGAAATAGTCTGTTCTATGTGCAAAGGGATAGCCTTGGAAGTACTTGTTCCCCAAAGATTAAGTGAGTCAGAGTGTTATATGTGTATTTGCTGCAGAGTGTGATATGTGTATTACTGCAAAGGGTCTCAGAAAATAAAAATTGAGGAGAATTGCCTGCTATATGCCACATAATCTGAGTAGAACAATGTTTTTCATGTATATATACAGCTGTATGGCAACTACATTGATTTAAAAAGAACACGTGTTTTAAGTTGTAACCAGCTTAATATCATGTATATGAAATGTTAATTGTGATTGCAACATATTGTGACAGTGGTGGATTGCAACATATTGTGTCAGTGGCAGATTGCAACATATTGTTCTGTGGTGGATTGCAACATTGTGGGGGAGTGGAGTTGGTGGTTGATTATTGAATTGTTTGGATTGTATTGACGAATTGTATCTTCTTACAAGGTGTCTGCTTTATTGGGTTATCATTATCAAGAGGGTGATTGCCCTCGGTGTTGTTGCCCGGATCGAGTAAATATTAATATAAAGTGTGAAACTTATAGGTGGAATAAATAGAGATCTGAGCAGATATATAAAACAGAATGACACGAGCCCCCATTCATGAAAGATAACAATTTAATCAATTACATAAACAACCGTGATAATGCATTACATTACGAAGATACACTTCTTTTTGAAATAAATCATTCACCGAATTTCAAACACAAATATACTTATATAAATAGCCAATCTGTTTTAAATGGTAGAATTGGTTCATCATAGAATCGAGTGAACAATCGAAGTCATTGCCTTGTACAACTTCATAACCTGCTTATTTCCGATTCATTCCAACTTCACTGTGGCTGTTCTTCTTGGTCCTTTCCACTTTTTCCTTCTCCAAACTCTCTATTGTCTTGCCTCTTTCAGCCCTCGAACTTTGTGTGGGTAGGTGGATACGTAAGTACGTAGATACTTGGATAAGTAGGTACGTGGATATGTCAGTGGAGCTATTTCTGCTTTTAAAATAAACAGAGAAGCAACCTAAATCTTCTGTCAGATATCCTACTGGGAATAGATCATTACTCCCCTTTCGTTATGTCAGATATCGTCCTATCAGAATTCAAACAGATACCAAATGCTATCTGGTTAAGCCAAATATGGCAGACCATAAACAAACCTAGTTTCATAAGATTAATGTACTTCCTAACGGCTTTTTTTCCAACCTGACTCACATTAACATCACACGAGACATAACAGTTCCATTCTCATCTCAATTACACAAATGAATGAATGAAATTCATTACATGGCTTAACTATGTTATTTCCAGTGAATACACACATTCAAGTCTTTAGCATACATGAAATCTCACTTCATGGCTTAACAACGTTAATTTCAGTCAATACACACTCAAGTCTTTATCATACGTGAAATCATCTAAGGTCACTGAATTCACACGGATTCTCGTAACTCATATCAACTAAGGTAAGGCATGAAATTCTTAGAATACCTATTTTCCTGTAACAATTAAGACGACACATTCAAACAATTCGTCAAACTTATATAAAGAAGATCATTGTACAGATTCAGATAGATGAACTCAACACATTTGTACTCATATCAAGAAAATTGATCGATGAATTTAAACAAATAAAATCATGCAAATATAAGCAAATAAACCAAGCAAATCGTTATATTGGTATCAACAGTTTACATGAGATTGACGCAAATACCTTGTGCTTTTAAGCTTTGCTCGCTTCTACCACCAAAATTGTCCGTCGACTTTCCAGATATCCGGTCCCTCGGATAATTGTTTTATGAGAGAATTTCTTCTAAATTCAGACTCGGAGTCTCCTATATTTTTCTCTTGCAGATAAATGTAGATAGACTAAATTTTGCGATGGGGCATATTAAAACCAAGAAATTTCGTGTGGGAACCTCGCCCCTTATTTAGCGTAACCAATCCGGATTAAATATATCTACCACCTTTTATAACTACTGGTAGGCACCAAAATTGCGGTCCGCCTGAACTCTAGATTTCCAAACAAATGATTCTGGAAAATATCAACTCTGATACAAAGATCGAAGTTAACCCTTTCCTTCCAGTCTGTCTGACTGTTAAATAAATGAAGGCTTAATTAAGAATCTCTCCCTCTCGTGACAGACATTAAAAATCATTGCAGTATAACGATTTAAACACACACCTGTCCCCATAAATCTAATTAATCATTTACCCTGCCCAAATTAATGTGCTCTTTACAGATCGACAGAAATTTGCCTCCTTACATTTACATATTGTGTCAGTGGTAGATTACAACATATTGTGTCAGTGGTGGATTGCAACATATTGTGTCAGTGGCAGATTGCAACATATTGTGTCAGTGGTGGATTGCAACATAATGTGTCAGCAGTGGATTGCAAGATATTGTGTCAGTGGTGGATTGCAAGATATTGTGTCAGTGGCAGATTGCAGCATATTATGTCAGTGGCAGATTGCAACATATTGTGTCAGTGACAGATTGCAACATATTGTGTCAGTGGTGGATTGCAACATATTGTCTCAGCAGTGGATTGCAACATATTGTGACAGTGGCAGATTGCAGCATATTGTGTCAGTGGTGGATTGCAACATATTGTGTCAGTTGCAGATTGCAACATATTGTATCAGCGGTGGATTGCAACATATTGTGTCAGTGGCAGATTGCAACATATTGTGTCAGTGGTGGATTGTAACATATTTTGTCAGTGGCAGATTGCAACATAGTGTGTCAGTGGCAGATTGCAACATATTGTGTCAGTGAGAGATTGCAACATATTGTGTCAGTGGTGGATTGCAATAGATTGTGTCATATTGTGTATTCCTTATTCATTCTATATTTTTTCTTAACTGTCATGCATGTGACGGCTAAGAATATTAATAGCATCTGTGTACATGCAAATGACTTTCATAGCTAGCGCATGTGCAGTATATTTTCTGTCAGATTAACTAAAGGTTAGGACTACAAAACAAAACTGAGGTTATACTGTCCAGTAACTAAAAAATGATATTGGACAAATCACTTCAGTACCATATTCAACATAATAAATCAAACTGTCCTAAAAAGCATTTTCACCCCCATTTTTCATAACATTTTCAGGCATGTTGGCATAAATTCCTACTCAAAGGTCTTAATCATTTAAAAGTTCTGGTAGAAGACATGTTTTTCTTATGGAGTTCCCCTTTCAAAATGTTTCATGTAGCATGTTTTTGCTTAGATATATGGCTAGGGAGACAGCTAACCCTAGCAATGCTTGTATATTTTGGCCCCAGCAGCTTTCCTCAGAAGTAACAGACCAAGGCCAAAAACATAAATTCTCAAAGGCTATGATTGACAAATTAATTCTGTTCAGAACCTAGTGACATTGCTCCAAGACTAGTGGCACCCTCGTAATGTTTTTTTTTTAGTTTTCACTATGTACTTGTCAGATATGCATGAGATAGTCGACTCCAAATTTAGGCACAGAATAACTTCAGACTTTTCAGCCAACTGAACATCTCAACTAGAATACTGGTAGTGATTATTAGGTTTGTCCATTATCTCTTCTTGGATTAAAATGACTAGCGTAACTATTAAAGATCTGTGGACATCTGTTGACATTATCATCTCAAACAAACTGGACAATCAAGGATGATTGTCTGTGAATAGCTTGAGTATTGAACTTTTTGAAATATATATATATATATATATTTTACATTGCTAAGGGTCCATGCAGTCCAAAATCACTAAAACATGTATATATTCTCTTTGTTGAATGAATATTCTAAAGTAAGGGTCATTACATAGCAAAGCATGGGTAAAAGTACTCTGTCACTAAAGGTCCATAAAATAAGAGCTGAAGGATTATTTACAAATTCATTAAATTTACACAGTGTGAAGATCGTGGATTCCCATTATAAAATATGTACATAAGAAAGGGACATGTTTGAAAGTGAGTTTTGTCAGTACGACACAAGAAACAGACATGTTTGAGAGTGTTTTCAGTATGACACAAGAAATGAACATGTTTGTGAGTTTCTTCAGTATGATAAAAAAATGAACATGTTTGAGTTTTTTCAGTATGACACAAGAAATAGACATGATTGAGAGTGGGTTTTTTTTCAGTATGACACAAAAATAGATATGTTTGTGAGTTTTTTTCAGTATGACACATTTAGTGTGTGATTTAGATTTTTAACGTAGCTTTAACAATTTTTCAGTCGTATCGCTACGATGTCTGCAGTGTGACAGTTTATAGTGATGTCTAGCACTGGGGCATCATGCCGCAGACATGTAGCATGATGTCCCACCCAGTCACATTATCCTGACACCAGGCCGACCAGTCCTAACACTAACCTCTTAATGTTGAGCGTCAAGCAAGGCAGCTGTTAGTACCATTTTTAAAAGTCTCTGGTATGACTCGGCCGGGGTTCGAACCCGCGACCTCCCGTATCCGAGGCGGACGCTCTAACCACTAGGCCACCGGAGCGGTTGACACATTTAGTGAAATTACATCAGTTTTCAGCAACAGCAGTCCTGAGAAGCTGATTTATGGCATGACATAAATTGCAAAAGATTTCCAATGCAATTTTATAATGTCATTTACTTTATCATTTTCTTGTACAAGACTGTTTTTGCTATTATTAAAATTTTATACAAATTTTTATTTAATAAGAGACAGAAGTTACAATCACATCATTTTAAGTCCAGTCTCATCTGAAGTTCATAGCATTGTAAAACACCTTGGTGAAAAGTATTTGTATCAATGACATCATCATATAATGATGATGTCATTTTAATCTGCACAGTAAGCATTGATTTTACAGAATTTGTCCAGCTGTAAATCTGGCATCGCATACGTACTGGCAGATCAGGGTGTTACTGTTACTTGTTAAATCAGAAGTAGAAAAATACAGCACTAATCTAACCAATGGTGCAATTTAGAGCAGTAGCTCTCATTGGATTTGCAGCTGTTTACAGTTGGCATTTCCAGCGTACCTGTATTGGTAGTTGCATCATGTTACATTATGTTGGACATTTTGTTTGGTTTGATGCTTGAAGGCACAGCAACACATGTAGGCTATTTAGTGCCTAGATATTTGGAGTAAAGTTCCTTATCCATAATTGCACCATGATCATTAGCCTGGGCTGATCCAGTGATAGGATTCAAACCTGAACCCTTTTGGTCACAAGTTTGACACACTATTATATGGGACAATATGTGTGAAATTTTCCTACAACTATGACTTAAAAATATAGAGGAAATATAGAAACTTTGAGCCAAAATTTCATTGAACTAGTGTTTTGGTTTTGCTCCAGTTTTTAACTTTTCTTTGTTTTTTAAATCATGTAAAAAAAATCTGTAAAAGTCCATATTTTTTATGTGTAATGTAAGATTTTCTTGTGTAAATGATGTGAAGAAGGGTTAGAGAAAATTTTGGACTGGTCCATTATGCCATTCTATAAATTTGGCGATATAAGATTTGATTAGAAAAGATTAAGTAGCAGATCTGATACCGGAACTTACTTTTTCATAAGATCTGATATTTTATTTGAATATCATACACATAGCCAGATTCTAATTCTTTAAAGTATTCAGCAAAACAATATAATGTCTCCAACTTGAAGTTAAAGCACTGAACATGAAGTTTAAGCCCCCCACCCAAAAAATCCCATGAAGTTTAAGTCTTCCCCCCCCAAGCATGAAGTTAAATCCTCCATTCTGAAGTTAATGTCCCTATCAACATGAAGTTAAAGTCCCCACCATGAAGATAAAGTCCCCATCATGAAGATAAAGTCCCCACCATGAAGTTAAAGTCCCCACCATGAAGATAAAGCCCACACCATGAAATTCAAGCCCCAAGCATAAAGCTAAAGCCCACAACATAAGATTAAAGCCCACACCATGAATTGAAGCTCCTAGCATGAAGTTTAAAGCCTACAACATGAAGTTAAAGCCCTCATCCTGAAGTTAAAGTTTACCTTAACAATAAGGGAAAGCTATTCCTGTGCACTGATATGGAGTCAGATTTAATGAATGTATTAATAATTTGTTTGGTAGCTCCTTAAACTCTTGAATTACTTTCCCCACAGGGCTTCAGTAAAATACAATTAGCTCAGGTTCTTTGTATGATGCTTTCAGAACCAGATCAAGTTTTCAATACTTTTATAAAATTACTGAATTTGTGCCAGCTTTTTCCACACCTGCACATTAACAGTAATCTTTAATATTTTTCTTGTGTCAAAATGTTTTTAAAATTAATTGAAATGCTCATAGCCAATACATAAAATTAATCACATTCAGGTGTACACAGCAACAAAAGTCGGGGAACACTTAGAAATTGATTTTCATCACCTAATAGACCTGCCTCCCCTTCAGTGAGAAAATGAACTGGTCCCAAGTGTAAACAGACACATGGTGGCATGGTATGGATGCAGGCTGCTTAGTCTGTATGACAGAAAAGCTAGTAGGTACGGGAATATGTCTTTAAAGCATATGCCATTAATTAAAGGCATTAGTCCTTCATACCCCATGACTCACAAGTTAAGGGGATCATTTTGCCTGTCTGTATCTCACACATGGATCTATATTTATTTCTGTGCATGAATTATGCTTGTACAATATCTTTGTATTCCATACAGAACGAATGAAATACTGTGATGCTTGGAAATATATTTCATCATTATGAAAATAACATTGACTGAATAGATAGCATATATACCAAGACATTACAGGAATATTCTTTGACTTGCTGAGGCCTTATGATATTGTTGAGTTCATCTCTAGCACTTCCTTACATCTGATTCAGACTGGTAAGTATTAGTTTATTCATCCTATCTTGTCTGGTGTGTGAGCAGATTGACAGTGGCTTTCATTTGATATTTTGTTGGCTTAATTGGAATTTATTCTGATTGTCTAAGATTGTTGTGAATTATATGTGAATAATGTCTTCTCAATAGATTCAAACTGTGCTTCAATATAACACTACTGACAATGAGCTAAATCTTGTACATTTATTTTGTAGATCGGTCATTGATTCCTCAGTAATCAATACCAGCCCTGTCTGATAGCTGATTTAATTTTCACAACCATGTTTATGAAAATTGTAGATGGTCAGAGTCAGTTATTGTTCACTAAGATCATTTGCAAACTGGAACCAATATCTAGAAGGAATTCTGTTTATGGGAAATATTAGGGAACAAAGTCAATGAGAAACAAGTTCTTACCAATGACACATAGACATATGCAATGGCCATAAAGGCCTTTATAGGAAGCATCGTTATGTAAAATTTGTTGACTGTTGACATTGTTGGACCTTTGATATACCTAATTCAGAAGTAAAGTATGGAAATAATTTACAAAGATTGTTACACTATAAATTTTCCTTTTAGAAATATACAGGTTAAGTTTTCTGCATAACTGAATATTTTAGGCAGATTTATTCTTTGTTTAGTAAACTTTCTCCTTTGTGCACATATGCAATCACTTGTAAAAAAATTTTTTGGGCAGCAATGGAATGATGTTCCCTTTATCAGCCATCATTTTAATAATTTGCAGTCATTTTAATAATTTGCTGCATTTTCCAGCTACCATATTTGTTTAATGACAAAGGGGACTGCAGAACTATAATGTATCAGGTGCAGTATTTGAAAAAATCACCCTTTTCTGTGAAATTGTAAAATATTTACTCAAACATAAAAATCAATGACTTTTGTGTGGGATATGCTTCTTTAATTAGCAAAGACCAGATCTGTGTAGAGTCAACTTAGGGTAATTTTTCTTTGTTCATCTGGACAAAGAATAAAAGCAGAGGCTGTCAAATGCTTTTTATCAGATGTTGGTGTTATAGAAGAGAGTGAAACAGATGACATGGTCCAGTGAACATTGAACAGATGGTATTGTGTAGTTACCAGTTAACATTGATTTGTTTCCCTGATTTCCGTTATGACAGTTTCATATCTAGGTGTACATTCAAAATTCACCCACATAGCCAACAACCGAGGCTTTGATCTGCACCAGACTCCCATGAAGTTTGAAAAGAAACAAAATGGGAATGCGGACCAGTAACACAAGTATTGTGTAATGACACAAAAGATGGAAAACAGTGTGCAGGGAATATAACAAAGTTTCTTTATGTTTCAACCTGAAGCAAGGTCTTTCTTTGGGGACAATGAAGAACATACATGGCTACAGAGTTAGGTGAGTTAGTAATAAATATTGACATTTTTGGCAAAGAGGAGCAAAACTATCAGAATAATGAAAAGTACAAACTAAAGAAGAAAAACAAAACAGAAAAATTAAGCACATATAATGAAGTTATTTCTTTCTCTTTTTTGGGGGTGATTTTGGTCAGCTAATCTTTATTGATTTTCAACTTGAAAATGTCTGGAACATCGAGAATGTCTGAGTTGCATATTGTCCAGAGAATAACACCACATTGACACTAAACAATATTAATGACACTAGATTAGTCAGCATGGCAAGCCATGTCTGAAAAAATTACAAATCAAAGACAAAACTGTACACTCCAATGGGGAGATTTGTTATAAAGGAGCACAGTGTACTCATACTGGCTTGAGACATTGACAATAGTAATAGACTGATACAGTGGCCTAAGCGGTTAGAGTGTCTGCCTTGGATATGAGAGGTTGTGGGTTCAAACCCAGGCTGAGTCATACCAAAGACTTATAAAAAATGGTACTAACAGCTGCCTCACTTGGGGCTCAGCATTAAGAAGTTAGTGTTAGGACTGGTCAGCCTGGTGTAAAGATAATTTAACTAGGTTGGACATGATGTCACATGTCTGCAGCATGATGCCCCAGTGCTAGATATCACTATAAACTGCCACACTGCACAACATTGTAGCGATATGACTAAAAAAACTGTTTAAGGTACGTTAAAGATCCAACACACACACACACACACACATGCATGCATGCACGCACGCACGTGCGTAATAAAGGAGTACAGTGTACTCATACCAGCTTGAGACATTGACAATAGTTATAAAGGAGTACAGTGTATTCATACTGGCTTGAGACATTGATAGTAGTTATAAAGGAGTACAGTGTATTCATACTGGCTTGAGATATTGACAATAGTTAAAAAGGAGTACAGTGTATTCATACTGGTTTTGAGACATTGACAATAGTTATAAAGGAGTACAGTGTATTCATACTGGCTTGAGACATTGACAGTAGTTATAAAGGAGTACAGTGTATTCATACTGGCTTGAGACATTGACAATAATTATAGAGGAGTACAGTGTACTCACACTGGCTTGAGACATTGACAGTAGTTATAAAAGAGTACAGTGTACTCACACTGGCTTGAGACATTGACAGTAGTTATAAAGGAGTACAGTGTATTCATACTGGCTTGAGACATTGACAGTAGTTATAAAGGAGTACAGTGTATTCATACTGGCTTGAGACACTGACAGTAGTTATAAAGGAGTACAGTGTATTCACACTGGCTTGAGACATTGACAATAGTTATAAAGGAGTACAGTGTACTCACACAGGCTTGAGACATTGACAGTGGTTTTCAGCCTTTACAGAGCAATTAAATATTTTAAATATCACATTATGCTGACACTTGTATATTTTCATTGGAGCAGACATTGATAAATCCACAGTGGAAACAATCTGGATAATAACAGTGTCTTTAAAACATGGTGGCAAACATGCCAGCTCTGGACCCCTAATTTTCTGGTCAAATTTGATATTTGATGCTGGACCACATACTACACTTCTTCTAAATATATTTATCAAAAGCTAATGTTGAAGATTTTGTCTGTCCAGTAGAACTTCAATTATACGTCAGTGTGCGGGACCGAGACCATGACGGATATGAGAATAGACGGATAATAGAATATGTACATTAAAAGTATTATACAATAGACTGGGTCATCATAAAAATCATAATATCTACATATGTACATGTACCTGTTTTTAATATTTTGACATACAATGCCCTGACGGTTAACAGAGGCTGATGGTTAATCGGGTGCTGGATAATCAAAGTTCTACTGTACCTTCCCTTCCTAATGTGTAAACCAGTTTCCTACATGTTTGCAAATTTGATCTTTCTCTGATATTTTCAGCATTCATAGGTCACATTGCACAGCTGTCCAATAATAAAGTACATGAAACACCCATCACTTTCATGTGATAGATGTAAATAAACATTACACCATACATACATAATTGACATACCATTTATACTCGCTCACAAATCAAATCTAAGTGCATAGACTCTGATCTACTGCTGCACAATGTGCTGGCAGATTTGGTCTATGCAGTTTGTTAGAAGTAATCAGTAGAACAGACAACAGAGACCCTGATCTGCATACACATTTTGCATTGGCAGATCAGAGTCTATGTTGTTTGCAGTTGGACGTGACTTAAAAGCAAGTATATATGGTACATCTCTTGAGAAGATGGTAATTTTCATACTAACAAAGCATCAAGTTACCCTATATATTCACTTATAAGTCAAGTCCAACTATTGACTGCACAGACATAGGTCTGCTGTCACATGATTTCTGGCAGATCTGGGTTTGTGCAATTTGTTAGGAGTAATCAGTAGAACAAACAACATAGACTCTGATCAGAAGGTGCATTTTTGCTACAGCAGATCAGGATCTTTGTTGTTTTGCAGTTTGACTCGACTTATAAGCGAGTACATATGGTACGCCATCACAACATGGCTTAGGTTAGTTTTGATATCCCCTCCCATTTCCCAGCCCCATGTGAAAGGGGTATCTCATGCGCATGTCCTTGTTCATCCTCACAACAGTCTATTGCATATTTATGAACTATTGCATTTAGATAAGTTTCTCAAAATTTTTTTTACTGTGGTGTCATACAACTTTATTTTGGGATGCCTCTTGGTAAATGCAACACCATTACACAACAAGTGTGTCACCATGATTTGTGTTTCACACTTAAGTGGTTTTGTTCAAGTTGTGCTAAAGATGTGGGTGGCAGGACATTGGTGTTTTAAGAACTCAGTTGTATTTATATCTTGATTCTTTAAAGTGTGTTGTGTTGACTTACATGCTGATATATTCAGCACACTGACAAATCCCTGACCCCCACCCCCTGTAGCTCAGCATAGGGTCAGCTGCTTGAACATTAGGTACTTATCTGCTTTATCAGTTCCAGGTATCTTCAGTTTGGACTCCTGTTTTATAGCTATTTCTTGCCAGGCATATGCCTTCATGTTTATTATTAAGTATTGTACTGTTTGCATTATATTTGACAACATGTCAGAATTTCAGAATAATGCACCAAAAAGGTATAATAAATAATAAATTATTAAGTAAATCAAAGTTGTTAATTTTTTTTTATTTGAATGTACTGACAGAACTTGAGGGACTGTTTTTAGAGAAGTGCAAAGATGGCTAATATGGTATGCCACTTGACTTTCAAAAGTAATTGGTTTCATTTTGTTACAAGAATAAATGTCTTTTAACTCAACCATTTACTTTGTTCTGGTGAACATTCCTTGTAATTTATGAACCCAACAGTTTCAAATAGAAACTTACAAGCTGTCACATTACAGTTTGAATTATGGAGTTACAATCTGTAACAGGCCCTGTAGAATAATATGATTTAGTTTCCAGATAACACTTGCCTGTCTCTATATGTTAACAGAATTAAGATCTACATAATGCTACTGTGTGGGCATAGGAAAGAAATCCAGATCCTGTTGATATCCAACGTACTCCTATGCAAGTCCCTTCCCTTTACAAACACAAAGAAGCCACCTGCCTTTATTATAAGAGTTGAAAGTTGAAATCCAACATACTCCTATGCAAGTCCTGCTCTTTACATGTACAGACCTTTATAATAAGAGTCAAACTGACTGAAATAGACAGGGCATGTGAATCTCAATAGACAGGGCCAATGAATCTCAATAGACAGGGCATGTGAATCTCACTCTATCTCTATTAAAAAAGGCAAGAAATTAAAACATTAAATGTCATACTGAAAATACAAACATTTTGAGCAAGTACATGATATGAAACAATGATCATACAATGGATTTCTTCAACTGTACTAAAAATGTATTCGTATTCACTATATAAGCATGCTAGTTATGTAATGTTGTTAGTTTTCAAAGAGGAAAATATGAATATTGTACAATGCAAATTTTCAGTGACTTCCTCAGTTCCTAATCTTAATGACATGAAGATATTTGGATTTATACAACTTAGAAGATAGAGGGAAGGGAACAGCTGAATGCTACTTTTCTTGAAACAACGTTGTCTTTATCTGATAAATGTGGGAACATTCTGAGATTAAAATACATAGTGTGTAACCTAGTTTGTCCTAGCACACTTGTGCAATAAGGACTTAGAGAGTGAGGCATGTGTTAGGTGTGAGAATTAGTTTTTTCATCTGACCTTTCAGTCTTCCCATAAAATGAAAGCCTATATTCACACTATTACATTCTTATTCTTCATTGCACTGTTGTTGTTGTTCAAATAATAATAATAATAATAATAATAATAATTATTATTATTATTATTATTATTATTATTATTATTATTATTATTTTTATCATTGCACGTAAACTATTAGCAGCAGCTTGGTAATAATAGCAGAAGTAGCAGCAATAGCAGTATTAGTAGCAGCAATAGTAGTAGTAGTAGTAGTAGTAGCAGTAGTAGCAGTAACAGCAATAGTAGTAGCAATAGCAGTATTAGTAACAATAGTAGTAGTGTTAGTAGCAATAGTAGTAGTAGTAGCAATAGTAGTAGTAGTAGCAATAGCAGTAGTAGCAATAGTAGCAGCAGCAATAGTAGTAGCAACAGCAGTAGTAGTAGCAATAGTAGTAGTAGTAGCAGCAATAGCGGTATTAGTAGCAGCAATAGTAGTAGCAGCAATGGTTGTAATAGCAGTAATGAAAACAATAAATTAAAGAATTGTCAATTACAGTCCCTTCCATCAGAAAACTCTTGCATATTTATCTCTCTCTGGCCATTACATGTCAGTATGAGCATCAACCATACAGTACTAACTATGGATACTGAATATATGTCTGGCCAAAGAAAAACTGAAGAAGAAAAGAAGGCAAAACCATGAAACATTTTTGTATTCCATCATTATTTTGTACATCCCTTATCGCTGCATACAGCTTCACATTTGTATTCTCAAAACAGTCAAGTAAATAGTTACACCAATATATAAGTGAACATTTGCACCAGCATACAAGTAAACAGTTATGTCAGTGTATAAGATAAGCAGTTACAATAGTGTATAATTAAAGTCATGCCACTGTATAAGTAAACAGTTATACCAGTAAGCAATCAGTTACACCATGATATAAGTAAACAGTTACACAAATATACAACAGTTACACAAATATACACCATTTACACCATCATGAAAATCATCTTATTACTATTCCTCCTGGTCATAATGACATGAGGTTTTCACCACACATAAAAAAAATGGTTTCTAATGTCTAGTTGGTCTTAAATAAAAGTGGTGCCTATATGACATCCAGTATGGCTGGTGGATGGTCAGCAGTTAAAAAGGATACCGGTAAACATTCTTTTCTTGGATTCCTGGAAAATTACAACTCTTGAAAACAGAAAACTTGACTTTGATCAATGCATTTCCATTTTATTTCAAACAGGCAAAAGCAGTGAATGGAAGCAATAATACATCTTTGAAACTATAAATGAAAAAAAAATGAAATGAAATGTGTATGGAATGCAAACAGAACACAGACATAATGAATTCATTCCAAATGCATTTCAGATGCAAATAAAGTATGAATGAAATTACAGATATGATCAGATTACACTATTTGGTAGCAGTAATAGCAAATTTGGTCAAATTACCCAATCTGGCAATATTAATAGCAGATTCGGTCAAATTACCCTTATTTGGCAATAGTAATAGCACATTTTTAAATTACCCAATTTGGTAGCAGTAATGGCAAAATTGGTCAAATTACCCAATTTGGTCATAGTAATAGCAGATTTGGTCAGATTACCAAATTTGGCAATAGTAATTGCAAATTTGGTCAAATTACCTAATTTGACAATAGTAATAGCAGATTTGGTCAAATTACCCAATTCAGTAGTAGTAACAGTAGCACTAATATGCATCGGTAGTACTCTTGGGTCATAAAACCACTTGATTCATTAATACTGGTTTATAGAAAAATCCACAGAGTGACAAAGTGATGTATTTCAGAATGTGCCAGTCTTTGCATTGAAATAAAGGCAACATGTGCAGACTGCATGTGATGCACTTTTTTTTACATGATACAAGGCTCAGAATTAGCTGTGGGTTGCTAACCCAATTATATTTCCTGTCTGATTAGTAGTTTTCATAATTTCAGTACATTGATGGAGAGTAAATTTCTGTATGTTTCCAACATTTTTGTTGTTGTTGTTGTTGTTGTAGGGTTTAATGCCATTTTTCAGCGCAAGATAGGCTATACATGGCGGCCAGTATAAATGGTGGAGGAAGAACCTGGGAAAACCCCGGAAAGAACCACCGACCTACGAGAAGCTACTGGCACGCTTTCTCACATACGCACATTGGCCGACATTTTTTTGTGAGAAGGACATGTGAAGATTCAGCAGGATAAGTACATTTCTTAGCTTTTCTGACTAGAAAGAAATAGATGTTAAATTCTTGGCATGCAGATATCATGAAAAGGTGAAATAGCTGTAGGCAAACTAAACTTAAATTTAAATTGCTGAAAATTATCTAGTGAATGAATGTGGTAAATACACACAATGAAGACACCTAATTCTATCACCTTATAATGATCTTTAGTAAGTTGAAGAGGTCTTTATTTATTTATTTTGAAGACATTTACAGTCCAATGTTTTAATAAACAGTTCTTGCTGTTACTACTCTGATTTCCGTAGAACTGCCAGCTAAATCAGGCTTTACTACATTTTTAAACTTGTTTGTTAGTAATTACACCAATATTCTGGAGATTTGGCCATTTACAACTATAAACTGTAAACATATGAACTAAACTAATTATTGCTCTGCATCTTCGTTGTGTTATTAGAAATTTCTTAGAATTTACCTACAGCAAGGTGCAGAGGATAACCTGATTATACCCTATCTTCCTCTTTAAACAACACACAGGCAATACGCCCTTATAGTGGAAAACTTGTTTCACTGACAGAATCATTTTAAGTTGCATGTTAGTTCTGTGGGATTTGACCTGGGGCATACATTTCAGTATCAGACAAGTTCCTTCAGCATATGAAGACCTGTGTTATATATGCTTAGGCACTTGATGAAAGGAACACAGGTTTCTTTCTACTTTCTCCACATGGTATGCTTAGATGAATTTTATGGAAAACATGAAGGATTTCTGTTGAACATCTTCTGTTTTAATGTAGTAATAAATTAGGGGTTGTAAGCATTACATGCACTTAATTACTGTTCTGACAAGTAAAGAGGTACATTAGGCCTAATCTTCATGGCAATTTGGCCAAGCCAACTATTTATCTTTTGAGGATGCAAATTCAGCATAGTCATTAAGTGGAAAATTAGTATGAACTCATTATTACATCCATATTTCATCAATTGCCATTAATCACTGAAATGAATGCCTTAAACATAAGGTAAGTAAAATTTATCGATTTTTAATATTATAACAATCTTTCTTTGTATTTTGTGTATACTGGTGTAAGTGCAACTGCATACATGATACACCCTGATCTGCTGTTATATAGTGTGCTAGTAGATCATGGTGTATGGTGTTTAATTTACTGATTACTCCTAACAAACTGCATTGATACAGATTTGCTGTCAAGTCATGTGATGGCAGATCTTGGTCTGTGCAGTTTGCAGTTGGACTTCACTTATTATTGACCATATATAGTAACATGCATTTTATTTGTTATTCACATATAAAACTTGAGAAGAAAACTGAGGAAGTTTTGTGAGCAAAAAAGGCACATAAATTGCTTCATATCTACTATGACCTTAATGGATAATGTAATTTTCACTTAATAAAAAGAATGCTCATCAGGGAAAAAAACAATAACTACATCTCAAAACTTAGTCTTTGATCAACACAAAATTTTGTGTTCTGTCTTGTCTGATGTGCTTCCACACTCCTCACAGCTTACACTCTTTCAAAATAGGTTGCTGTGGTAACATGACCCTTTTTCGTCTAATCCTTTATCAATCATTTCAGTCTTTCAACCCATGAATGCATTGAATCCCATCAGGAATAAGGGTAAAGGTACCAGACTACAGCTTAGATGCCTTGCGTTGTGTTGTCATTGTTATCTTGTGACATATGCTACCTGAGAACATTATTGGTGTTTGTTCTGTTGCTAAAAAAAGGAAAGAATAATGAGTTTTTTTCCTATGGCAGGTTATACAAAATGTTAAGATTCTGTGCTAAATTTAAGACACCTAAGATTAAAGCTCGCAATAAATACAGTCTAAATCAATCACCATAATGTTACCAAAGGGTACAGTTTTCACCTGGTGGCATTTTAATACCAAGTTTACAGCATTCTGTCAGTGACATTATACATTGAAGAGTAGGTAATCCATCATAGGGTGGGGTGGGTGGGGGGAGGGGGAGTATATTGTGCTCCTCACCTAAAACAGCATCAACTCAGATCTGGCATCCACGTAACATATTTGCAGGCCAGGGTGTATGCGATTTATTTTGTGTCTGATTTCCAGTTAAGTGCATTGACCCTGATCTGCCTGATACATTCAGGCATGGTAGTTTTGAGGGTACATTCAGGCATGGTAGTTTTAAGGGTACATTCAGGCATGGTAGTTTTGAGGGTACATTCAGGCATGGTAGTTTTAAGGGTACATTCAGGCATGGTAGTTTTGAGGGTACATTCAGGCATGGTAGTTTTGAGGGTACATTCATAATTCTCAGATAACAGATAAACTGTGTATGTGCATATTGTTTACACAGAGTTTTAGATAAACTGTTTATGTGCATATTGTTTACACAAGTTTTAGATGAACTGTTTATGTGAATATTGTTTACAAGAGAGTTTTAGAGAAACTGTTTATGTGCATATTGTTTACACAGAGTTTTAGAGAAACTGTTTATGTGCATATTGTTTACACAGAGAAAATTATTAAAAACACAAAAATTATGCAGAACAATTTAATTTAGTCCAGGGTATAGGTACAAGTTCTAGATGTCTTTGTATGTTTGAAATCATAGTACTTGAGCACAATGAGACCACTCATTCCAATTGGGTCATATAATTGAACATACGGTACCTTGAATTAGTCTCAATCACTAAGCATTGTATTTGATTTAAAAAGGTGCCATTAACATCTAGGTGATTATGTCTGGAATATTCAAAAAGTTTGTATTTTGTGATTTTAAAAAATACCCCATCAGATTTCACAAAATAAAATACCCCATCAGATTTCATCAAATGCCGTTAGTTCCCATCCCAGGATTTATTAAATCCTTTTCTAGAGCTCTTGAAGAAAATAATGTAAGAGTTGCTCCCCTTTTGAATCTATTGCTGCAGTGCGCAAGATATACATACATTTATGACCCAGGGGCTAAGGTTATGGCACAAGAAAAAAATAAAATAATAAATGATTATGTTTTGTCTTTGCAATTAGGGACACAGTGTGTATTTCATTTTGGGAAAGGATCCAAATTAAGCATTCTGGAACATTCTCATCCATAGCTTTCAGTAAAGTTTTGAAAATCAAAGTTGAAGGACACATTTCTCCATAGCTTTCTGTAGGATTCTGAAAATGGAAGTCCTGGGCAACATTTCCCCAAAAAATGAAGGGCCAGTATATACAAAAGTAAAGACCATATTTTCAAAACTGATAGTTCAGGACCTGAAATTTGAAGCAGGGATGCTTGCTACTTCAGCTTAAGGTCATAATTTTATGTGCAGCTTGCACCGGTTCAGCAGATTGGAAAGGGAAGTAACTCATACATAATTTTCCCCAAAAGAATGGAACGGAAAATAACTCTTATGGTATTTTCTCAGCTCCCCACACACACACACACATGCTGTGCAATAGCAGATTTAGGTCTTAGCTGAATGTGACTGGATGCACCTCATAAACACAGGGAAAATCTTTTATTTTTTAAAATATTGTTAAGAGTACCTAGGTATCATCATTATTACCATATTATTCCAAAAATAGGAATATTTCCACTAACTGCATTAGCTGCATTATAATGTTAGATATATTAATTCACATAAGATGAAGACTGAATGAAGTAAATGATTCATTGACCTTAGAAACTACAAAGATCTGAACCACTCCGGTGGCCTAGTGGTTAGAGTGTCAGCCACGGATGTGGGAGGTCATGGGTTCAACCCCCGGCCATTAGTCATACCAAAGACTTACAAACAATGGTACTAACAGCTGCCTCGCTTGGCGCTCAGCATTGAGAGATTGGTGTTAGTACTGGTTGGCCTGGTGTCAGGATAATGTGACTTGGTGGGACATCATGCTACATGTCTGCGGCATGATGCCCCAGTGCTAGACATCACTATAAACTGCCACACTGCAGACATCATGGCGATATGACTGAAAATTTTTTAAAGCTATGTTAAAAGTCCAAATCACACACAAAGATCTGAAAAACAGTGAAAGCTTAAGAATGTGAACACTTGAAACTCAGCATAATTTTCTAGTAATTTTAAATTTTTGATGAATATGTTACTAGTGTAATTTCCTAGAACTGTTGGTTAACTATAATTAATAGCTCCACTGTTTGTTCTATGTACAGTCCACCCACCTTTATAATTGTCATAGAAGAACCTGTACACCCACCCACCCTAGTGTCCTATTGTGGACCTGCCAACCTTTTTAAATTTACCATAAGGCTTTCTGAAAGAACTTAAATATGGATTTATTCAACAATAGCAAATAATAAAAAAATATGGTTGTTGCTGTCAAATCCAGATATCGGCTTGTCAAGATTTGGTCAAGATATGGGTTTTAGACCCTTTGGAGTTGATCAAGGAACCAGACTACTTAGTTTTACAAGGGTACATCAGATGCTTTAATCTACCCATGGCAAGTACATGTAAATCACCTGCATGACCAAGCTTTTGCATAGTCTAGAATGTTGTCAAGTAAACAAAAATATGTTAATGGCGAAGAGGACAATCAACCATCACAGTTATTTAGATATATGGCCATGCTTGCAAATCAAGCATGAAAGATGAATTGTAACGAACATAATGTTGACTCAATTTGAGTGTTACTCATTGCAAGAACGATGATTGCTACCATTTGATTTGTAAAATAAGAAAACAAGCTGACATGAGAGATTTTGCAATATGTCATTGGCCACCATCTGGCATTTTCTCAAACTGACCAGAGTATCATGAGGGCCAAAGTGTACTATACAGACTTTTTGGCAGAACATAATATTGACTTCTCAGGATCTTACCACACTTTCAAGTGCATATTTTCCATGTTAACAATTGCAGCTTATTTTTCTTACACTTTGCTGAAGATTGGTCGAACTTATGGAAAAATGTTAACTGCCTTACTGAGGTCATTTTAGGGTGGCAGGTCTGTAAGTGCTTGAAAATTGTAAAATTATCCAGACCTTTTGCTTTGAATAATGAAAAAAGCTAATGTTAAAATGTGGAGCCAGATACATTAAGTATTTATTGTATTAATAAAGCTCAGAGATACGATATATATTCTCAACATTCTGATATGGAATGTAGGGCATTGTCAGTCTATATTCCCACAAGATAGGTATGTACATGATTTAACAATGCATCAGCACAGTCCTGGCTTACAGTATAGTCCTAGCTGATTTGTGCCAAATACGTTTAGGCATCCTAAAAGGAAGGAATATTAAAGAAAAGTAAAGGAAAAATGGGTCAAATCCTTAAAAGAGTCTATTTTTTATATAAACCTAACTCATTGTGAATATCAACAGAGGATGCATCACAGGTCAAAATGGCTGCCTATGTTAGTTACCTGTTATAGGACTCACGGTACTAATTCAGTTCCCATAGTAAACCTATGCAAACACCATGATATTAAAAATTCAATAACTGTAAATTTCTGAGTGCTCATGATCAAACCTATATTTATCAGTATAGATGAAACCTGGATGTCAGCTTCTGTGTAGAGGAAAGGATATGAGACGCTGCATTTTCTGGACCTGCATGTGTTTGAAACATGTGCTTTCAATTCCGCACCAAAGAATTGGGTGCTAATTTTAGTAATGAGTGTTCCAAACTCAAGACTGTTAAAGGACTGAAATTCCATCAATAAAACAATCTCTGTATTTTTTTTCACTTACAACTAGGATAAGCTCTCAAAAGATTCTTTTTCCTAAAACATAACTTACATTATTAACCAATCCTGGCCACCCAAACCCATATATATACTGTATTTTATGTTCACCCATTTCCAGGCTGGTTCTCATTTTTCCATACAATTAGTACTGTGTGTCCTATAACATGCAAGAGGGCACATTGGGTTTATTCTTCATCCCCTAACCAGATGGGGCTCTTGCAAGTGAACCTGTATGACCTAACAGTGTAAATTAGTTACCCAAAGCATCAGCTGAAAGCCCTACCCCTACTATTAATGGTAGTTAGGTATTGAGTGCGAACTAGAGCCAACTGACATGGTGGTGCTTCTAATTTGAATTGGAGGCTATTATGAATGGATTTCCCTATGAATGTTGCTGAACTCAGTCAGATTTCCAGATGGTGATATTGGATTTCAGAAATTGGCAAAAACAGGACATTGCCCACAGAGAACCCTGCAGATAACACAATTAATAAATGCCAGCTAATAAGTCTGTAGGCCTGTCTAACAAATGGCAGGCCATGTGGGTTGAGTACCACTGATCAGTTAGAAAATTAAAAAGCCACCATCTTCCTACCCTGAATTATAGTGTAATGTTTCTACTCTGGTGATATTGGATTTCAGAAATTGGCAAAAACAGGACATTGCCCACAGAGAACCCTGCAGATAACACAATTAATAAATGCCAGCTAATAAGTCTGTAGGCCTGTCTAACAAATGGCAGGCCATGTGGGTTGAGTACCACTGATCAGTTAGAAAATTAAAAAGCCACCATCTTCCTACCCTGAATTATAGTGTAATGTTTCTACTCTGAACTGTAGTATAATGTTTCTACACTGACTTATAATATGTTTACATTTGTTTAAATTGATGAATATGATGTAAACCTTATTTGCCACATAGCAATAATTACATTCAGAGCTACTTATTCTACAAGAATATGCAATCTGTGCATCATTTTATCATACAAAGTTCATTTTAAAAACAACTTCCAAGAAATTGAATGTTTTGCATATTATAGTACTTTCAGCACTTTGATTGCAGTGACAGAGTATTGTAGTCTTGATTTGTACCTTTATGATGCAGTAAACGCTCTTGGTTTGCCCTCTTTTCAACAGGACTCTGATAGAAAATAACAAACAACATGACCTGGCCCATGCACCCTGATAATACCATTTAAACAACAGGACTCTGATAGAAAATAACAAACAACATGACCTGGCCCATGCACCCTGATAATACCATTTAAAACACCAGATAGGGTCATCTTTTATAAAAGTTATTTTCAGCCATATCTGGACTATTGTAATGTAATTTGGGTAATACCTCTAATTCAAACATAACAACACTTTTAAGACTCCAAAAGAGGGCTTGCCATTTAATTCTAGATCAATGTACAGACAATTTCCAGGATGCAATGAATAATATAAAGATTTTAACAATACATGAAAGATTTTAACAATACATGAAAGAATATTTCTCAGAAAGGCCAAATTGATGTATAAAGTATCCAGGAAAGCCATTCCTGTCTATCTAAGCAATATCTTTCACCAAAGAGATGCCGATGGTTCTCCAAATTTAAGGTTCATAAGCAGTAAAAATTACATTATATCAAGGCCAAAGAAGGAATTGTTTAAAAAAAAGTTTTCAGTATACTGGTCCACTGGTATGGAACAACATTCCCAGTGACATAAGGCAGGTTCCTAGTATTTCATAATCAGTGTCTCAAATGGATAAAATCTAAGACAATTTAACTGTTCTAGTACAATAAATATCACCTGCTTTTCTGTAATTTTGCATCATTTTCACAGTTGAATTTTTCAATGTAGTAAGATATTTTATATTTTATATATGTTTATGTGTTCACGGATGCCTGTGCATGTGTTCCAGGCTTGGTACTTTGACTTTTAAAATCACTTAATTATTTAGTGTCAAGCCAGATTCTTCACATCATGTTGTATATACTGTATATATTGTACATAACAGATAGAAGGCCTCAGGGTAGATTAGTTCTGTAACTAAGAGAGTTACCTTCTCTAAATAAAGTCTTTATTATTATTATTATTATTATTATTATTATATTGCCAGTCTTTTCATTGCCAAAATATGTATGTTGTTGATCAGGCAGCACCAAGATTTTATGTATTAATTATTGTTTTGCTTGGAAGCACAGCAGGACTATAACACAGAAGACTAGTCCCTTGTTGGCTATATATTTGCTTGTTCTCTTGTTTGTTTGAAAATATGAAATGACAAACATAGACCAGACTGATTTAACCCTTGCAAAAAAGATGTTTTGTTTGTTTTCACAAAGCATCACTAGCATTTTGAGCCTTGGATTGGGAGTCATTAGGCTGGAGTGTGATGATGGCAGCAGACCCTCACCATGTAAACCCAGGATAAACCTATAATTACTGTATGTTAAGGTTGCATCTGTTGCCACATATGATGACCTTTAATACTTTGTATCAGACTTGTCCATTGTTGATGGTCACAGGGGACATAACCTTTTAGTTTCATCTCCAGCAGTGACAACAGGTACAAAGTCATCACAACTTGGTTCATTTCTTTACAAGGGTGGAAAATCTTAAAACCTCTCCTCCTGAACAGAAAGTCATAACGATATGGGGTTTATGCCAGAAGGCTTATGAGATCTAGTTGTTCCTCTGGTTGTACTTGAACATACAGTATGGCCACCACCATGACCATCTTGAAAATCTTATTATTACTACTCTGCCTGAACAGAAAGCTGTGCATAGTGTACACGTTTGCTTAGGATCATGGCTTGATGAGTTGTGCATTATGTTTCAGATGCTATGTGATTACTATGCACAACGTACTTGTTATCATGTTTCAGATGCTATGTGATTACTATGCACAACGTACTTGTTATTATGTTTCAGATGCTATGTGATTACTATGCACAACGTACTTGTTATTATGTTTCAGATGCTATGTGATTACTATGCACAACGTACTTGTTATTATGTTTCAGATGCTATGCGATTACCATGCACAGTGTACTTGTTTACATCCTCAAATGGACTCATCAGTTCTGTTTGTTTACATTATTGTCCCTTGCCTTTCCACATTTTATACACGTTTCCATCCACCTGTCCCATTTTTGCATTTACACTATAATTTTAAAAGCCAGTTGAGACTAATGGATGAAACTCTGCAAACTTATAAATGACCATGAGAAGGTTTGTTGTATTAACACATTGGGGGTCCTATCTTCCATGTTACTGGTCAGTATTTTGAGTTTTCTGTGACACTTTCCATTGCTCTATACCTTTAGAGCTCTTTAAGCTTTTGGAATGAAACTTTGTATGCTTAGACATTATCATTTGAAGGTGCCTCATGTACCAGATTAGGGGTCATGTCCTCAAGGTTATGGTAATGGATTAATATTTTAAGTTTTTCAGTACACATTCCTTTCACCTCTGTTATTCAGATTAAGAGATAAAACTTTATATACTCATACATCATCATCAGCAGGTATGTCACAAACATCATTTAGGAATCATATCTTCAAGGTCAAGGTCACAGGTCTATATTTTAAGTTTTTCCTCATACTTTCCTTTTTCATTCTAAATCATTAGAGCTGTTTGAGATTAAGGAACGAGACTTTTTATATATGTTGTGTACCACATTTGGAGACCTGTCTTTAAGGTCAAGGTCAGAAGCCAATATTTCAAGTTTCTGTAAAATTTTCAAATTAGTTCTATAACTTAAGAGCTGTTTAAGATAAAGAAATGAAACCTGGTATACTTATATGTTCCCATAACATGTGTTGCATTCCACATTTGACATCCTATTTTCAAGGTCAAGGTCAGTTTTTTTTTTTATGCTTCACATATTAAAATCTGTTTTTTGAAGTTCAGGTGCACTTAAGATTTCTGTTTGATGGTATCTCATGTTTCATTGTTCAAAGTTTTATTTTGAAAGGCAAGGTCACTGATAGTATTCAAGGTCACTGATAGTATTCTTTCCCTTTTCTGCATTTTTTTTTTCTAATGCTGCTTGAAATGGAGAAAAGAAACTTTGATAATTTCCACATCTGTCTCAGGTAACTTGATGACAGATCTGTTTCAGGTAACTTGACAGCTCTGTCACAAGGGTAGCAGCCAGATTTCATCATTGTATACTTTTTTAAACCTCACCACAAGTTGCTGGGGGACATTAATATTTTATGAATTTGCTTGTTTTTCCTGTGTGGACATTTAGTTCATTATTGCCATACACACCAGTACAGTATATAGTACTACTACATCTATCTGCTACCAAGGACCATTGTTGGATTTTGGCAGGATAATCTGCATTTTTCCACATTTCCTGGATAAGACCTTGATTGGCATTTGTTGTCACTGAGGCAGATATGGGTGGATGGCTAACATGCAATTGAAGTGTGTTCATTTTGTCTCCAGACCAATAGTCATGGCAGGTATGTTGGTTGCTTGTCCTGGAATTTTAAGCACGATCAAGTCTCTTGTGAGGACACTTTCTTTATTAGAGAGGGAATTTTCATACACTTCACTGGTGCAATTTTGATAACAATTGCAAGTGAAAAATAGGGGTAACCAATGCCAAGTTGATGCCATAGAATGCTTTACATATACCATGGGGGCCCTGAGTGGCCGAGTGGTCTAAAGCACAGATCATTATGGATCACTGTCATCTCACCTCAGTCTGCATGAGTTCGAATCCAGGCTCGGCCAACGTGGGTACGTGAGAAAGCCTGCCAGTAGCTTCTCATGGGTTGGTGGTTCTTCCCGGGGTTTTCCAGGGTTCTTCCTCCACCATTAATACTGGCCACCATGTATAGCCTATCTTGTGCTGAAAAATGGCGTTAAACCCTATAACAACAACAACAACAACAACATATACCATGTATTAAACCTGCGGCCATCCACCAAGGAGGACAGCACATACCCTATCATGAGCAGGGTGCAGCCCCAAGGAGGGCAGGTCATACCCTAGAAAGAGCAGGATTTCACCTGGATAGGGCATTGTGGAGCTTCCTCCTAAAACAGACTGTGGACAACACTTGCAGTTGAAGGTTACATTGCAGACCTTCTGCCAATCATGACAGGTGTCACCAAGGCTCAGTCCTTGGATCCTGCCTGTTACCTAGATATACAGATATCCCCATTTCTTTTTATTTTATGCTTCACATATTTTAATACTTTTAATTTTATCAACATTTGTTTGTTAATTTCCTTTTACTGTACCTTGACTTTCTCCTCATGGTTTTAATCTTTCTGAATGTTACAGAACATAATTTCAAGTAGAATTAGAAAGAAAGTTGTTATGGTGGGTCATTTTGTATATTAGGGCACACATAGTGTCATTACAATGGGTTGGGATGCCTACTAAGGCACACAAGGTATCATTACAATGGGTCAGGATGTCCATTAAGGCACACAAGGTATCATTACAATGGGTCAGGCTGTCCATTGGGGCTAACAAATTATAATTACAGTGGGCCAGGTTGCATTAGGGCACACATGGTGTCATTGCAATTGGTCAGGATTCCCATAAGGCACACAAGGTATCATTACAATGGGTCAGGATGCCCATTAGGGCACACAAGTTGTCATTACAATGGGTCAGGTTGTATATTAGGGCACACATGGTGTCATTACAATGGGTCAGGATGTCCATTAGGGCACACATGGTGTCATTACAATGAGTCAGGATTCCATTAGGGCACACATGGTGTCAGTTCAAAAGGTCAGGTTGTATATTAGGGCACACATGGTGTCATTACAATTGGTCAGGATTCCCATAAGGCACACAAGGTATCATTACAGTGGGTCAGGTTGTATATTAGGGCACACAGGGTGTCATTACAATGGGTCGGGATTCCATTAGGGCATACATGGTGTCATTACAATGAGTCAGGATGTCCATTAGGGCACACATGGTGTCATTATAGTGAGTCAAGATGTCCATTAGGGCACACAAGGTATCGTTACAATGGTTCAGGATGTCCATTAGGGCACACATGGTATCATTACAGTGGGTCATTTTGTCCATTAGGACACACAAGGTATCATTACAGTGGGTCATTTTGTCCATTAGGACACACAGGTATCGTTACAATGGTTCAGGATGTCCATTAGGACACACAAGGTATCATTACAGTGGGTCATTTTGTCCATTAGGGTAGTGTTTTATCTACAAATGGCTTAATGTAAGTCATTTGACTCGTCAAGGCAAAAAACAGTGAGTCAAAATCCAAACCTATGAGTCTTATTCAAACTGATGATCAGTTTTAAGTAGTTTTTAAAAAATAATTATATTGTTTAAATACACAATAAAAATATTAGTTATATAATGTGACTAAAGCCAATAAGGCAATTTCCTTGCCAGAAGCATCTGAATATTCTATATTTGTTAAAAATCTTGTTGATGGTTTCATGTCATCAGAAATAATCTGAGCATATATGACAAGGCGTTTATTGTTGGCTATGTCAGTACTTTCATCTACCATTGCTGTCACACATGACAAATTTTGCAGGTCATGTATAACACTATCCTCAACAGCGTTTGATAGGCTCTCTCCAGTAACTCTGAACAGGTAATAGCCGAGTCATACTGATTGGCAGAATTCATCAAAATACCAATGGCATCAATTTCTTCAGCCACTGAATTGTGTATTAAAATAAGAAGAGATTTGTATTTTAAAAAAGGGATGTCTTCTACACTCATCCAATGTACACACTTAAGTAGCACTTTCACTGCTTTGTCTTGATTGGAAGAATGTTTTTGTAAACCTGCATTCAAATCTGCCTGGTGTTGTGAACCTTCAGTCAGCAGTTTGTGTTCTGGCAACCCAGCATGCCTTGCCAGTGTACTGTTCTGAAAGTTATTGTTTTTTGCACATTTGGTCATGGAGGCTTTTTTAAGCATCTGTACATATATGGTGTCTTCACTGTCACATTCTTCACTTGACTTAACTTCTTTTTGAAAACGTAGCCAGCTGTGTTTTCGACCATTGCTGCACAAACTATGTTTTATCTTATGAGTAACCGTTACCTCATCTTTGGATGATGAAGGTTCCACTGGTTTGATAACAATATTATCATCAGTCGATCATAAATGCAGTCCAAAAGATAGTTTTGTTTGTTTCAGATCTGTTTTAATTTTTTTGCCTTGGATGCCATTTTTAGTGGAACGCTGACAGTATCTTGGAACAATGCAAAGCATACAGTTGAGCAAATGGAAATTGTTGCTTTGTTACATGACAGAGGTGTGCATAAAATAATAGTTTCTTGTGGGAATCACTTTAAAATTATGTGTTTATTTTCTTCCTCTTTCTTGGGTGTGGTGTTTATATGGTTCTAACATCCTGTTGCTACAAATGATGTGACAGTTACAGGTCACATAAGGTCAGCTCCAGGCTCCACATTCAGTTGTAACCCCATGTATTATGATAACATTAGCATAAAAAACTGATATGCACATGTTTTCCCTGTTTGGGAGAGTTGTAATCATGCCATTAAAGTAGTTAGACCAAACCTTAATTTTGTGTTAATCAGCAAAACATAATATTGGGGTGCATCAATTTACGTACCAGCGACAATTTTTGTGCGTCAAATCAGAAAAGTCTGCATATTTTATGCATGACGCATGGGTAGATAAAACACTGTTAGGGCATTCATGGTATCATTACAGTCGATCAGTTTGTCCATTAGGGCACACATGGTATTATTACAATGGGTCAGGATGTCAATTTGGGTACACATGATGTCATACCAATCACAGACTGATATTGCAGCCCTTCTCATACTTAGGCATTAAATGAAACCATGGCAAGCACTATTTCCTTGCCATGGCATGCACTATTTTCTTGCCATGTTTCAAGAAACTAGACAGGAAGTTCTTGTAGCTGAAAGCACATTGGTACTCCATGTTATAGGTAGTTTATATTAAGAGAAATATTAGTGCTTAAGAAGGAGCGGAGCAAGTGATAGCAAGTGAGTCCCTTCTTGGCCATGAAAGTTTCTCCTAATATGATCTGACTTCGAAGAGCCTGGAAATGGGTGAACATATAATAGAGTGCATATGGGTTTGGCTGGCCAGGATTGGTTAATAATTTAAGTTATGTTTTAGGAAAAAGAATCTTTTGAGAGCTTATCCTAGTTGTAAGTGAAAAAAATACAGATATTGTTTTATTGATGGAATTTCAGTCCTTTAACAGTCTTGAGTTTGGAACACTCATTACTAAAATTAGCACCCAACTCTTTGGTGCGGAATTGAAAGCACATGGTTCAAACACATGCAGGTCCAGAAAATGCAGTGGCTCATATTCTTTTCTCGACACAGAAGCTGACATCCAGGTTTCATCTATACTGATAAATATAGGTTTGATCATGAGCACTCAGAAATTTACAGTTATTGAATTTTTAATATCATGGTGTTTGCATAGGTTTACTATGGGAACTGAATTAGTACCATGAGTCCTATAGACAGCTACAGCAATACAGTCACTCCACATATGCATGTGTAATTAACTTTATCATAAATGCAATCATATGGTGGATAACAAGCAAAATTGATACCTTTTGTAAACCACAGAGTGACTTTCAGTGGGATATTAAACACATATTCAGATATATCAACTGTTGCCAAGAAAGGGGGAGAGGGAACAGTGTGTAGACTGGACTATGTTAGGTGGAATTTATCGCACTTCGGTTTACATCTAAGCAATACATATATAAAATTTATACAATTTACCATTTATAGAGTAATTATGGAAAGAAATATGATATTTCCTAGTTGTGTTTTGAAACATAATGCTTCAGATATGATCACATAGGTCTCTTCCACCATGCTTAATGGTGATGACCTCTCATGACTTTGTATCCCATTAAATTCTTTCAGTGAATGTTTTTAAACTTCATATTTTGCATTTTAATGGACTTATGTCTACCTTACTTTAGATTTAAATTTTATGTCAGAAATTTTAAGTTATTGAATTTTTAATATCATGGTGTTTGCATAGG
>JAECUM010030640.1:0-56237 GCA_016617855.1 Megalonaias nervosa | reverse complement strand
GATAAAATAATAAACAAACTTGGCATTAAAGAGTGTGCAACTGGTCTCTGTAACTCACTATACCAAATAAGTTCTGAAAGATTGTGTCTGACCCTTTAGTGGAGTCAATATAGAACACTTAAGAGGATCAGGAATGTGTGCTCTGCAGCCCATAATGGTGGATACAGAGCAATCTTTTTCTTCAAAGAGAAAAAGAAGAAAATTTGCAGCTGCAGTTAAAGTTGAGCAAATAGGATAAATGCATTTCATTTTCTACCAATTACTGAAAATTCTCCACTTGCCTCAAAGCCTGAGTGATGCACAGAGAAACAATGCTTGAAAACTGGTCCTGGAGAACAGATCATTTGATATGTCTATTGCCCATGCTCTCTTGTCTGGTACTGAAGAGACATAAAGAGGGAGAAAAAAAAAGGAAGCCTGTTGTTCAGCCTCATTCTGAACAAGTCAACCAGTGGCCTAACTCAGAGATCAAAATGTCCCTACTACCGACTTTTGTAGAGATCATTCTGTAAGAACTGCTCACCCCTGTCTGGGCAACTTGTCCATCAAAATATTTCTCCTGCATGGAATGTGGCAGACTCTGTGATTGATATCCTTGGAAGATGTCCGATAGAGGAGATTCCAGACTTCCAAGCAGAAAGGGCAAGAGTGCCCCCTTGACCTCTGAGGTACATTACAAATGATGTGTTGACCAAAGAGATTATGACATGGTTGTACCTTTTACAGCTGATGCACCCTTCAAGTACTAGAAAAACAGCCTGTATTTCTAGATTGTTTATGTGAATGGAAGATTCTTCCTTGAAATCAGAGGCCAAAGCAAAGAAGAGTGGGCAGACCACCCCATCTGCTGTCTGTACTCCTTTCAGCTGCCAGGCAACTTCTGAGACAGCTTATTCACCTTTGTGAGAGAGCAACTACAGATCTGACTTAGATTGTGCCCAGGTCTGAGAGGATCCTAGCTTTCAACCACCCCAAGATTTTTCAGCACAAATTTGGAGGGAATGACAAAATCCAGGCATGAAGAAGCCTGTCTAGGCATGGGTGAAACACCCATGACTGTTGCTGTTTGAGCTGGTTGGGCTTCAGATGAATTTTCCTGAGACATCTATTGCTAGATCAAGCAGATTGTTTATTAAGGACCAGGGGTCATGCTACCAGGCGAAGTGGGCGACTAAGTTGCCTGAAAAATGTAAACTTTGCCTTCTTCTGTTAGGAAAGCAAAAACCACTTCGCCCTCCGATTTTTCAGATGTAAAATGACTGGCTGTAGCTTACAACTATTGAGATGGCCCCTTGCTGTAGCCAGGAAGTTCTGGCAGTGCTGTAACCCAAGGCAAAATGTATTTATGCGATATTGAAACCAATTAGCCTATGCCAACAAACTCCTGCACATTCACTGGCATATTTTAATAGCTAACTGACCATTAACCCTGTCCAGAGCAAGATATCACTCCTCGATTTCATAAAGTTGGACCTACTGTACTATGATAAAATATACCAAATTCTGTTTCAAAATTTAAACATCAATATGTAAATAGTAATTTTTAAACAAATATAATCGGTGAAGACCATTTTCTAATTTATTTCTTTTTTAAAAATTGAGATTTTAATGGCGTTATTTTCTTTATAAAATCAGTTTGAAACCGTACGTGAACCTGTAATGGCGGACATTGCTGTGTCTGTGATATACCACTTTATTGGATTGTTAGTATTTGTAAACAATTGGGTAAATAGATTAAGGAAAATATATAGTTTAATGAGAACAAAGTTTAAATATGTGATAGAAGATTTAGCCTAAATATTTAATAATGAAGGTCAGAAACATGGGACAATGCTCTGTTGTGGAATTCAAAAAAATGTTAAGGTCACGGTTGTTTTCTGATGTAATTCATTTTCGTGAAAATATGAAAAATATGTATATAGTAGTGAAGCAAATACTATTTAAACAATGCATATTGTTACTATCAGTAGGCAAATAATAAAACCATAAATATGCAGTCCTATTAATGGATTTTTGTAATAAAGCTAGAAAGTGAGTAGTTAGATTAAGAAAATCCCTCTTTCTAAAAATAGATGCACTCACATGGTGCAATACGTGCGTTTGGATGAGTTCAGTTGGAAAAAAGGGTCCAGTTCAGTTATATGTCGACTTTAATGCTTCAGTATGTTGTCTATGAATAGTTACAGTAATGTTTTACTATGAACAGTGAAATCGGGTTGAAGAGAATGGTTTGAAGTCACTTGCACATTTGCTCCAATGTACATGTTGTAGGGGTTGTTTCAAAGTATGCTAGAAATCTTCCCACTTCTCCATTTAGCTCCCATTTCTCCCTGTTCTGTCCAAAAGGAGAAGTCTAGCTTGACCCCTGAAGGACTAGTAAATTAATAAATTTTGTATTTCTCAGTTTTCATATTATCCTTGGTAGCAGAACAGGATGGGGTGGTTTGGGGTGGGATTAGGGAAAGCTGAAAATGCATCTATAGCTCAGGCTTCTGGGTCTGGAACTAGGGAGATGAAGGTGGGCAATTTGTGATTCCACCTTGTCACAGTAAAGTTTATAATTGGACACCCACTAAAGTGCTAAAGTCCAATGCACAAACTGACCAATGGATGAACCATTGTGTAAAGGGTCTGTCCATTTCTCAACAGTGTGTTGGGAAGGACAATGAACCTGTCAGGGATATGCCTGATCTGGATAGTTAACTTCTGCTGGGAGCACAAGCACATTAAGTCCTAAACCAGAATGCATAATTTGGCTTATTTGGTCCCCATTTAGATGGCATGCCACCATCACAGAGTTTACTGACATCACGAGATTGCCTTTCCATGAAGTTGATCCTTCTAGCAATGAAATATGTTTACTGTGGCCTTTATTTCTAGATGGTTGATGTAAAGAGGTAACTCCAGTGACCCCACTTCTCTCCGACTGATGAAGTTTTGCAAGATTCATTTGTGGGCTCCTCAACCTTATCATCTGGCATTTGTGCATATCATTACTTTCAGTGGGGGATTTTCCTGAGGAATTCCTGCTATGAATCCTTCTTTGTCGTGCCATCAACACAGGAATGATAATATTTCAGCCAGGATAATAATTCATTAATCGAGTAAACTGGAAAAAGTGCCAGCTCAGCCAATTACAAGGGTACATGAAAAGGCAGTCATCAATAATTAAAATTGCTGCAGCATTGCACAAACTGAGGAGTTGCTGAACTTCTCTCTCTGAAATTCACTCCCTTTAGAAATCTACTTTGAGAGTTTGATAATCCATACCAAGCATACATGACAGAGGTAAACAAGTCTGAGACTGGTCAAAAACTCCATGCCGATGTGGTAAAAATGCTTGGGTGGGTTGAGATTTTACTTGTTTCAATTCACTAGAAACTCGGACTAAAAAGGAATGACGATTGTTCTTCTCTTTACCAAAGTTGAACTTACCATGTTTTTTACAGGATGAAGTTGAGGAATGTTTCAGTTGTTATTGATGAGATTGACTGACGGAGAGTGATCATAGAGTTGATGATGAATGCCATGGTCTGATACTGAGACAATGGGAGTAAGAAAAAATTATATACTGGTCCTTGGAATCTGAACTTGCATTTAGCTGGGTGGTTAGGGACCTGAAAATAAGCATAATTTATTTCTAGGATGTTTTCTAGAATGACTTCAAATTTGTCCCTCTTCACAGAAAACACTGCTTACCTTGCCATTCCCATTTTGAATATTGGAATGGTTGTGTACCTATATAGCTGGCTGAGTTCTATGACTGACCAGAGTTTTCCATTGACTTTGGGCACTAGAAACAGCCTTGAGTAAAATCCAGAGTTTGGCTTGTAAACTCTTCCACTGCCCACTTGTTGAGTAATGACCAGATCTAATGCTTCAAAAGTCCCACTTTTTCCAGACTGAATGGGATATCAGTAATAGAAGGGGAAGATGAAAGGGGAGGGGGCTGGATAAATAAAATCTGAACCTCCTCTGAAACAACTTGGATACCCCCATTTTGTTTTGTGGAAACAAGTCTAACTGAGTCTGGTGCCCAATGGAAGACTGTCTGTGGATGGTGTGTGTGGTATGTTAGCAATGGTTGTTAGAAACTTGTTCCCTATTCCCTTTATTGAACTGCCTATGGAAAGAGGTGCTTGTTGCTATCTGAAATTTGGCTGAGGTTAAAGCTTTCACAGTTGTGCAGTGTTCTAACTTTAATTCTATTTTGCCACTGATCATCTCTCCATTGCGCCCGCAACTGAATCAGATTGAACACTAGTGCAAGTGGCAAGGCGAAATGGAGAGCCAGTACTTGTGCTGCCTGCTTCCATACTTTCTCTTATCGATCACATAACGGTACACGTACTGAAGTGTGCACCAGTAAAACTTAAGAGCCAAGAAATGATATGCCTTCAATGCAGTCAGAGACAGGCATCTCCTTACACTAGATTTAAATTTGTCCAAGTTGCCAGGGCATTAGCCATTGCATGATAGATGGTCCTTTTCATAACCTTAACCATCCATATAATGAATTTCCATGCATGATTACATCCTCTAGTGATACCAAATCTATCATGGCAGAAGCCAAATTTCCCACCAGCTTGGAGGTGGCATGGGACACACTCAAATCCACCTTACAAACCAGTGGGGTTGTCATGTCAACTGCCAAGATCTTTTTCCATGGTAGGCATCCTGGTGCTACATGTTAATTGTATATGATAGTATCACAAGAATGATGCTGGTAGCTGGTTTCAGAAGAGAAAGTGTTGGGGTTACATGGATCTTATCTGACAGGCAGTCAGTTATTTCCTTTATATCGGCCCACTTGCTCCATACAGGCTTGACAGCAGCAGACACTTTGAAATGGGTAAAACTCTGTAAATTTGCTCCATGGCCTCTTTGAAACTGAACCCTGTTTATTCACTACTGTGGGGTCTGAGTGAGACAAGTTGTGAGGTCATCTCCACACTCACTGTGGGGGCTGTCAGAATCAGGCAAATAAAAAAAAAACAAGAAGCACCAATGACACTGTTTTGGAGTACAAGGTTAGAAGAACAAAGTCCACAATTTTGAAAATAATTCACAAAAATAAAATAAAATAATGATTACAACATGGAATAAATACCTTTCTACACAATACTATACTGACTTGTGATTAGCTGGGTGGAAACAACAAAGAATTTTTTGGACTTCAGAGGTTGAGCAGCATGATGTTGACCATACCAAGCAAAAGCCTTAACTGGTACACATTTGGTTGGCAAGTAGCCACCTAGCAATGACAAGGTAATGGGTAAAAGTTCTTCCCTTTGTCTACATGTTATAAACATGGAACAGGCAAAATTTTCATCTTTCTGGAATTGCTGGGTTGGATTCAAGAAGTAGCAGGCTTATTTCCTAACACTAATGTGATCGGGGAATGTATTCGATGGAGAAATGACAATATAACATGGATGACCCAGCCAATATGATGCAACTGAGGAGCAAAGACAAACAAGGGCAATTTCTCTTTAAAAACTGTACCAAAAAACAGAAAAACTAAATTCTTAAAAAATTACTAAGCAAAAACAAAATTATAGAAGGATAACATTAAAAGCCTTCTTCATTAATATGGATGGTATTTGATGAAAATTAATTCAAAAAAGATGAGATGAAAATATTTAACCACATGAACTACAATGGCTTGGTGCAGCAAATCTTGTTTTTTATTACATATTCCAATCCCCCCACTCCCATTACCACCCTGGACAATGATCCACAGGTCACTATGCAAAATCCAACAAATATATGCTCTTCCCACGACTGCACATGAACTAAAATACTCTCATAATTAAAGTGTTTGTCCATTTGACTTTTGATCCACTTCCTGAGACCCCTAAGGTGAGAGCCAAGAACGATTCCACTTTCCTGCTGATGGTTACCCTAGGGCAACACAATTACAAAGTTTCTTCAATTTCCACTCACTGGTTTAAGATGTGGTACATGTGGCAGTGGACAGATGAAAAGACAGATGGATGGAGAGATGTAGGGTATCACGATATCCACTGCCAAAACATATGGATAATAAGATATCATCATGCAATATATGTGGATCCATGTATGTATTTATTACTGTAATTCACAAAATTTTCAAGAGCACTAATTTTTTAAAATTATAATTAGACAGCTACATGCACAAAACTTCTTCACACTAAAACTAAAATAGGTATAGCATAAGCACTGGAGATAAGCACTGAAGAAAATTTGTCTTGTTGATATGCAGAATTTACTGTATTTGTGAAAATGCAACGACTTTAAAGTACTAAGAGTTACATTAAATCATCAGTCATCATATGAGACTAAATGTGACAGTATTAAACACTGTACCTTCGCAAAGTTGCAGAAAGCAATGCTAAGGAGATAACTGAGACATCTAGATCCTTGCCACAGGATGCTGGGAAAACTGTTTCAACTCCATCAAAGGTGCTAAAAAAAATGATTATATTACGATTACCTAAAATCATGCATATACAGGATAACCATAATTGATTAATTAACCAACAAATAATTATTACAAGAAAAATTATCCTGACTTTGAACACATTTAAATTGGGCCTACAGAATGACATTTTGCAAATATAAATGAGACATAAAAAATATCTCTACCACTTAAACTACTATGAAAACCAAAATACCCTGAAAACAAAACTGTAAGCCTTATTTCTATGCATGTGCGAGGAACCTTTGTAAAAGAGCAGTTGACTATATCATCATGTAATTATCACTGAGAATTGTCATTAAATATTAACGAAGACAGTATCTCATGAAAGTCAATCTTACACAGTGGTACAGTGATAACAGGTCCCCCTCCCCACCACATTTCTAGTTCAACTAAGCATTTCTGGCTGGTTCATTTGCATCAGATGCCAACATTATTGGGAACACACTGATATTGTTCCCACTATCAGTAATATGCCGGAAATAAAATCAGTTATCTGCTTCATTTTGTAAGTAATAACACTTGATGAGTGCCAAGAATGGCAACTATCAGGTATATACTGGAAATTTGGTTGCAATTTCAACACAACCCTAGGAAAGAATACATATGCATGTGCATTGGCTAATTTTCCTGGGAATCACAGCTCTAAATATAAATGATTCTGAATGATACACCACTCCCTTGATAACTTGTGCCCTGATAACTCGCGAGCCCGCTTATAACGCGGGGTCAGGCGTTGATCCCAATTTTAAACCAGAAAATACCAAAAAGTGTATTCCTGTTTGTTGAACTTGAAGAAAATCGAGATCAAAATTGGTAATGGAAACTGATATATCGCTCGTTTTATCATCAAAACGGTAGATAGGATCTGGAAATTTTAATCAACATTATGAAATATCAACTTTAAAATAAAGTCTAAAATTTGTTACATTTCCTTTCCAAACGACATTCTTAGTAGCACCGTAATTAATGATACTCAAGGAAATTTTGACCAATGAAAATGTCCCTTACGCTTAGTGGAGGCAGTACTTTGATAAATAAATACCAATTAAATAATTTTTTGTATCAATTGAAATTTGTGTTCTAGTTCTATCTTTTAGTTCCTTTTAAGTGTAATCATCATAAATGCAATGTGTCCTCTTGTTTTTGGACCCCGATGTGCATAAGTTATTGAGGGAGAGGTGTACTGGCTTACAGACAGTGGTATAATTTTGATGCAAAAGATTAAACTGTGAATTTAACACATTTGTATTATAATTATTGTGCATCATAATATGTAGGAATATTATTTCTTCAGTTGTACGTCTCCCCATTCAAGCCTGTATTCTTGTTAGAGTTTTGTTGTATGTCTCCCCATTCAAGCCTGTATTCTTGTTAGAGTTTTGTTGTATGTCTCCCCATTCAAGCCTGTATTCTTGTTAGAGTTTTGTTGTACGTCTCCCCATTCAAGCCTGTATTCTTGTTAGAGTTGCTTGCTGAATTGAGGGAATCACACAACTGTGCAACCTGGATGTAACACTGTTGTTGTAACACTGATCTTGCGGCTGGGAAAATACTGTGAATATGGAGCAACTCTCAAGTCAAGATATATAAGCCTAAAGTTCCAATAAAACATCTTCAGTTTTACCAGTACATAGATAGATATCACAATTTATATTTTCCGTTGCTGTGATGTTGCAGTGGGTGTTGCTATAGTACAGTACAGCTCACACGATTTTCTGAAAGCCTATGCATCACAGTGGTGAACTTAATACCTTCCACTTTCACTCCATGTAAACACTCCATGGCTTGCAATAAATAATTACAAATCAGTACCAGTACATGGATATATATCACTAATTTTTATTTTCCCTTGCCATGACCTTGCAGTGGTTGTTTCTATGGTACAGTACAGCTAAAAAGAAGTTTTGAAAGCCCATGCATCATGGTGGAGAATTTAATACCCTCAACTTTCACTCCATGTTAACAGTCCATGTTGGAGCAATAAATACCTACAAATCATCATCACACATTGGCAGGCATGCCAAATGCAACTCCACTGTGGTAGGGCTGGTTGACAGTATTGACTGACATTTGCACAACCAATGAATGAAGACCACCCACGAAAGCACTCGGACATCTAGAGTGACTTACAATCACACACCATGATCTTTACTTTGATTATATATTTTGGACAATTATCATTTAGAAAATAATTTCAAAATTTTTGTATATTCAGTACAATAGAAAAGGTTGATTTACTTCTTTTGCAAAAGTTTATGCTTTTACTTTATTCAATGAAATCTAGACAAACTTTATGTACTGACTTGATGTGAGGCACATCTTGAGCTTCTCCTGAACAGTGTAAATTTATCTTACTGTTTAAACATGAAAAGTAATCCTCTGAGTTATAGACATTTAAATTCAAGATGAAAACAACTTCTGTTTAAAAACCACAAAGAGAACACTGAATTTACACTTAAATGTGAACCACATGTTTAGTCTCTAATCAGTAATGGCCCAGTCATGAGGCTGAATATACATGTACACAACTATGAACTAGTTCAATTCTGATTGCATCTTTAGTGCAAGGGACTGGACATTTAATTCATGAGGCTAAATTGTTCTTTCTGAGTGGAATATTTTTTTATTCTTTCATTCATTCATCACAAGAAAAATTTGCTTCAAGTAAAAAATGGAATGGTAAAGCATCCTGTTTTATGCTACAAATCAGAGCATGACAATTGTTTTAAAGCATTTACTCTGCCCTTTTAAAAAATTTAAATGATCTCTCCCTAATAAAGACTTTACATCAGCAGGTGTTCTGCAGAAAACAAGACAATGACAACTGTCAACATTGTTATAAAATATTAACATCAAAAGATGCTGATCTAAGCTTGGGAAAAGTGCATTTCTATCACACCAAGCCATCTGGCAAATACTTAAAGGCTTCAATATAAAGTCCTGTCATTAATAAAAGAAGTTTGTTAATTGTTCCTAATTAATCTGACCTCAACTTATTGTTGAAATGAACAACAATGTGTAAAACTGTCAAATCTTAGATCTTTAATCTTCAACAAATTTAGGGCATTCTGCTTGGATGTCTCCATATGTATCCTATTATTTGCTCCTTTTTTTAAGGGGAAAAATAAATTAAAATTTTTTTTTATCATCATAAAAAGAAGAATCAATCATTTGGAAATGATGTGTCAATAACCTAATTGTAACATGAATCAAATTCTTATAATTATTTTGATGCAGATATTAAAGTACACAGTTCCCTGTTTTGGACTGTATGTGGCATTTGGCTGTAAAGACAAAAAACCCCCAACATCATGCAGACTAAAGTTTCTGAATAGTATAGTTTCTATACATGGTGTACTGCATTGCAACTAGTTACTATGGCTGCGTGGATAAAGTATGTGACACACACATACACAATGACACTCGATTTTGGAACACATTTGTGAAAATTCATTCTATCTTTTCCTCCATGAAGCTAAAATGACTAGTATAGAATTAATTTTCTTACCACTTATGAACTTTTCCAGATTTCAGTTTTTGTATGTGTAGATTTATAACTACATGTAGTCAAATTTTAATATTTTAATTCTGACGATTGCCTAAAAATTTTGGCATGCATTGAAAATGTAAAATTTTGTCAGAATTGATAAGCATTTTAGCATTATTTTTGAAACTATCATTGATGCAAAATTCTTCAAAACATAATCAGAATCATGAAAAAACTTTAACAGCAGGAACATCTTTTTTTGATATTTTTTTCCACAGTTGAATTATAAAAGATAGGAATAAATTTTGAAACAAGATAATTCTACAGCAAGGGAACTGAAGAGTGCTGTATTTGTCAATAACAAATACTTGAATTACATCTTTTTAAGTAATTTAGTGCAAGACCATTGTCCATTTTAAATATCTAATCTGATTTCATGCCCTCTGTCTCGCCTCATAAACAAATAATCTTTACTTAGGCAATATGTCTGATGCAAGAAATGGAAGACACTGAAAAACAAATAAATGCAATAGTTTGATACTAGCTTTGATTATTTCACAAGTTCTTCTTTCTATCACTGAGTTTCTTTTATGAGAATCAAACAATGGAATATACTCTCAGTATTCAGTAGGATTCAACAAAATGCTCATTCAATAAAAAAAACAAACAAACCACTTTTCAGTTAAACCCCAGCACATTGTTTACTGTCAACATAATGTCAAAGAAAACAAACCAGTTTAAGAGCTGCTCTTGTGCTTTTATGTTATCAGTTCAAGCATGAAATTAACATGTCAGTGGCAAAGGAAACAAACCATGCAGATGGCTTCTGTTGTGCTAGGTTATTAGTTCACACATGTGCATCCATCTTCAAAAAAGTATCTGTGAACCTACACTAGGATGACATTTTGTTGACTATTTGTGAAAGAAGAAAATGGTAATACAAAATAGTACAGTTTAAAGTAAAGCTGTGAAAGCTTAATAATGCTCTCTCTCTCTCTCCCTCTCTCTCTCTCACACACACATACTTACATCTGACACTAACATACCTTTATGTAGTGCCCTCGCCAACAGATCTGCTATTAAGTGCATCAATGCAAGTTTTTTTGCAAACAACATATAGAAATTCAGTATGAGAATGAACGTAACATTGTCAACATCTTTATATTGCTGAACAGTACATGGTCAGTTGGCTTTCAGAAATAATGTGGGCTTTTTTTTGTATACTCATGTAGCAACTGCTAGAACTATGCTTTCCCAAGTTTTAGTTACCCATCTTTCCTTTGAAGAAATCATACATTATGTTAATAAAAATTAATGCATGTGGAAACTCTTGGAATTCATGCTATTTTGTTTCAATTTAGTCAGGTAGGAGTGCAATTTTGTTATAAATTTGTTTACGTTTATCTTTCTTTGTGATTCTTTTTATTGCCGTGAGTGCAATAGCACTGACTTTCGTATGATAATTAACAAAATGTATTGTGCAAACTGCAACAGAAATAAGGAAATGTTGTTGCTATTGAGGGGTTTAATGCCAATTTTCAGCATGAAATAGGCTATACATGGTGGCCTGTATAACTAGTGGAGGAAGAACCTAGGAAAAGCCCAGGAAGATCCATCAACTCATGGAAAGCTACTGGCAAGCTTTCTCATGTATGCACATTACCTCAATCCATACAGACAGAGGTGAGATTGCTGTGATTTGAAACGGTAAGCGTTTTAGACCACTCAACCACTCTGGGCCCCAGAAATAAGGAAATGTGTGTACATTTCGATAACATAGCATTGAGATTCATTGTGCAAAACGTATTAATACAGTTTGCAAGGCATTGTCCTTATTATTTAAACTTTGTTTTGCCATTATATCTATTATCTTCATTAGAATCAGGAAATGTTTATAATCAGCTGAATTATCATGTTGTTTCAGTATCATAAGTTAGCAAACTGCTCCTGAAATAGATAATGAGTTAGATAAACTGGTGCCTCTCTATTTCTCTCTCTCTCTCTCTCCATGAACCTATTTAGAACAAGCTTGCTGTGCTAACAAACAGCAAACCATGCCCATTTTATTTCTACAAAGACTCATAAAAATGGTATTAGCAGCTGCCTTGCTTGAAGCTCAGCATTAAGAGGTTAGTGTTAGGACTGGTTGGCCTGGTGTCAGGATAACGTGACTGATGGGGCATGACGTCCCAGTACTAGACATCACTATAAACTGCCACACTGCAGACATCACAGCGATATGACTGAAAAATTGTTAAAGTTATGTTACGTATCTAAATCACCCCCCCCCCATTTTTCGGAGAACATTTCCACTGTGTGGTGATTCTTTGAGAAAACAGGATGTGAGGAGAGTTGGTAGTGGAGTTTTTCTTAATCTTCTCCACTCCCACTGCCCTGATTTGGGTTTCTCAAGATTGAGTTGTACTGTATATGACACCATTTAAACATGACACATAAATGGCAAAACTTTTTATTAAAATATCTTCAGTGGTTCAAAAGTTATACTTTGGACAATGACACAAGTCCCAGAATTACATTTTCACTTGCTGTGACCTTAACCTTTTGACAGAGTACATGGCTATAGTACAAAACACACCAAATAGTCTCAAGATATACATGGGCAACATTTCATGAAAATCTCTCCAACTCTTACAAACCTATGGGCTGGACAAGCAAATGTTAATGCATGGACAGACAATGTCATAACATAAGTCCAACTTGAGATGGGCATGCAAAAAATGTGAATATCGGTATGCCTTTACATTTTTCCAATTAAAATGCTCCAAAAAAGCTGAAACTAAGCCAGAATCCAAAAAAAAGTTATAAATGTTCACAGCATTTTATTAATGAAAGTAAACCATCCTCAAAATAACTACAGAATGCTTCTAACTGATATCTTGTATGTAGATATGTTTACATGTAGAAAGAGAGACTTGTGTTTTCATTTAAATAAGACTAAACATTTTGCTTGATTTATGGAGATCACCAGTATGCTGAGCTCTGACAGTACAGTCAGTTGTAACAGAGGACATGGTCACAGAGAGTCACATTTAAAGAAGTTTCATTGTATCAAAATTTGGACTTGAAAATAAATCAACTTTAAAATTAAGCCCTCCTCCAAAGAGGAGTCAACCACCTTGAAAAAAATAGTACTACTAAGTACAGTATATACTTGCTTATAAGTCAAGCCAAACTGCACAGGGGGCCCCGAGTGGCCGAGTGGTCTAAAGTGCTCTCCGTTACGGATCACTGCCATCTCACCTCTGTCTGCGTGGGTTCGAGTCTTGGATTCGGCCAATGTGGGTACGTGAGAAAGCTTGCCAGTAGCTTCTCGTGGGTCGGTGGTTCTTTCCGGGGTTTTCCCGGGTTCTTCCTGCACCATTAATACTGGCCGCCATGTATAGCCTATCGTGTGCTGAAAAATGGCATTAAACCCTACAACAACAACAACAACAACAAACTGCACAGACCCAGATCTGCCATCACATAATGCACTGGCAGATCTGGGCCTGCACAGTTTGTTACGAGTAATCAGTACAACAAACAACATAGACCCTGATCTGCAGGCACATTATTCTACTACAAATCAGGATCTTTGTTGTCTGCAGTTTGACTCAACTTATAAGACAGTACAGACGGTAACTAACAGTTGGATTTTGAATTTTATGGTATTCTTCCTAGAGTTTGGATAACATGGTGCCTTGATTGAAAAAGTCTTATATTGCAAGTTAAAGAGATCAAATACTGGTTGAAAAAACACTATACATCTGACATATACTTAAAGAAGAGTGTATTACATGAAAGAGAATACTGTATATACTTACTTATAAATTGAGTCAAATTGCAAACTGCAGAGATCCTGATATGCATAGCATAATGTTCCTGCAGATCAGTGTCTATTTTGTTTGTTCTATTCATTTCTCTTAACAAACTGCACAGACCCAGATCTGCCGGTGCATAATGCGCCAGCAGATCTGGGTCTGTGCAGTTTGCAGTTGGACTCATCTTCTAAGCGAGTATATATGGTATATGTTCAGTGAATGAAAATTATCAGGATTCCAAAACTGTGACATGAAAACATATACAAAAAACAGATACAACCTGTCAATTTGTTCCAACAAATCAAAGATTGTTTGCAAGCAGTTGGTCCATTTTATAATATGCTTCAGGTTCTCAACATGAATCTGTAAATATTAATAATAAAACATTTCAGTTAAGAAAGGTTCAACTGAAAACTATGTCCTGCAAGAAAAACAGATATTCTCATATTTATTCCATGTTTAATACTTTCCTTTTATGATACACATAAGTGTAAAATATAAAATATTATTGGTGAAATATTTTTCGTATCTTTTTTCTTCCTGTATTTTCTGATGTGAAAAATATATCCTTATCTTTGCACATGTGAAAATATAAGATTTCCCTTCATGCCATGCCAAGCTTGATTGTGCATGTCTACGTAAGTTACAGGTGCTGTGCCAAAAACATGCACTTTGTGAGCTAGAACAAATAAATAGAAACTGCATTACATTTAAGACAAGGAAATTAATTTTTGCTGAAAAAACATCACTTGACGTTATTCACATTTCTATGAAATTTTTCCCCTTCCTTGACAACAATGAAAAACCCATAGTGATGTGTTGCTGAATTGGACTTGCTTTGTGGTCAGATAACATCAAATATTTTACAAAGTGTCAAAAATGTACTTGACTGTGATAAATTAATGGCAGGTCATCCTAATTAAACTACTCTTTCAAGTTGCTGAATTTTATATGATCAACCTATGAAAGCGAAGTGAATTTATGAAAAGGGGGTGTTGTGTTGTGTTGTGCTGATGAGTGAGATTAAAATTCTAAGATTTCATTCTGGAGCAAGTTTGGTATATAATAAAAAGAAAATATTTTTTCATGAGTAAATACAGTACCAGATATATTTCATCTTGTACTATCAAAAATGATACCAACTTTTTCTAGTAAAATATGTTTCTTCAATAATATTTACCCAATCATAATACCTTAAGAAAACTATTAAATCACAAATCCAGCCCTCCTAGGTTAAAAGCTAATGTTATTTGCTCACATTGGTGGCAGAGTTATCTCTCCTTGATACAGGGATTGGCACCAAATTCTATGAATTCTTCAGTTACTACTTGAGCAGAAGGCATGATCCCTATGAATGTAACTTCAGGGAGGCTTGGAGGATGTATGTGATTATGATTATGAAAAGATGGTCGAATGGGCAATGGCATGGCTTCCATTTTGACAAGCATTAAAAAATAATGGATGCATAAGAAGGTAACCTAGGACCAATATGTCTGCAAACCCAGCAGGTGAAGGAATTCTCTGGCAGGTGGATTGTTCCGTGTAAGGCAGGAAGCCACCACTGTACAAATTAATGACCACTCCTGAGACAGACATACTCAGGTTACTCAAGTGTTAAACTTCAGCCACATATGACCAAAATTGTGAGATGGTACGAGATCGGAGATGTTCTTGTTCACAAGGAAACTGAAGTTGAGAAGGAGATTAACAAGGGATATCACGTCTTACTCCAAGATATAACTCACCTGCTGCTTTTGCTGAATGTAGTCTTAGTTAAGTGAATCACTGGAACTTCCTGGAAGCCCTGTGAGTGTGGACATGAAGCCACACATCTTGCAAGTCCACACTGATTAGATAGTCTCCCTACTGGACAGCATTTAGAACCCATTGTGGTGTCCCATCATGAACCAAGGGGTGCAAATGCGCTGATTATGTTTAGGTCAATAACCAGGTGAAGAATGCTGCATTTGATGTAGGTGTGCTGAAAGTGATACTGAGTCCTTAGGAAAGCACGTTGGGTCTGTATGTCATGGCAAATATTTTCCCATTCAGCAGTGATGGATTGGTGCCTTCCCCCTACTGACATATGTGGTAAGAGCGGAGTGAAGATTTTGTCATTCTAAGATATAGAGATTCTTGTGGAAAGAAACACTGGTGAAAACAATCACACCATCTCTGCCTCTTGTCCACTTTTGTTCGCTATGTTTAAGAGGGCCTTTCTAGAAACAGACTCCCATGCATGTCCTGTGGGATTGGGGGTGGGAGAAGATAAGCTGTGTTCTGCATATTGAAAAATTACCATTAATACTAGATCCAACAGAGAACCCATAGTCATATTGTTGCACACGAATTGTTGTGTTGTTTGAAAAAACTCCAACACTGACTTCTCAGTCAACAGCTGGATATCCAAATAGAAAACTGGTGTGCAGAACTTACAGAATCACTGACTAAAGATCAAGGGAATGCATCTGTAAGAAAAATTGTTGGTTGATACTTGGGACTTTTAACTGCTGATGTAAGCAGCCTGAAACATCAGTCACTCTGCCAGACTGTCGAAGTAATTGAAAGTAAATACTTCCTTTACTCAATAATCAACTGATGTTGGAACTGTAGACCAGACAGTTGTTTAGATGGAGGAGGAGTAGGATATAACTCAGATGGCAGTAGATAGAAAATTTCTTCAATCCACACCTGTAAGGCTGAGTTTTCATGCATCATATTAAGATCTAATAATAGGGGATTTAAGAGCAAGTTTCATCATCTTTTACATAAAAGTGGTGAAGCTGACATCTCCTGTGCTACCTGTGAAGTAGCTGGAGAAGAATATCGAGGATGGTGGCTCACTACACTCACAGTATGTGTTGAGCTGCATGCTATTACAGTCAAACCCACTTATCTCGACCTCGGTTTTCTCGAGAACCCGTATATGTTGAGCATTTTCGTCAGGTCCTGAAAAAATCCTTCTTTGTTATGTTAATTTTTCCCCGCTTATCTCAACCCCTGTTAAGTCGATACCCCGTTATGTCAGCATAAGTTTCGGTCCTAAGTGACATGTGGACCAGCTTAATTTGACGAAATGCAATTTTTAATGTCCATCTCTGACAAATTTTACAACAAATGATCCGGTGTTTCCGCTACACCGGCAAGGATGGAAAAAGTCGGTACGAGACCAAATTTTACCATTACAAATGCTAATCAACCAATCTCATCAATACATGGTTTATGACTTGCATAGAGTGGAGAAAATTATGTTGTAAACAATACTTTTGAGTGAAGAAATTGAATGAATGCATTTCTGACCTTTACAGGAGCTGCGTCCATAATGCACAGCGTCACATGTCAACACCATGACAATATGATTCATTCCACACAGCATCTCGAATTTTATATTATCTGCAACTCGGTAAATTAGCAGGTCAACATCAATAAATGTACCTAAAACTACATAATTTGTTTTAAACTATATATTTAAAACAAATTAGGCACTTTTAGCTACATTTAATGACACAATTACAGATAGAAAAAAAATTCACGGTAATCGCATTCCAATATCTTCATGACCAGTCACCAACTTAATCCATGCTCAATTAACAACTCTGGTTCAGAGTTTGTATTTTTTTTGTTTTAAATAAAGTTAATCGGTAGTTAATAAGTGTTTCCAAGCTTGGTGTAAGTGTAAGCCTTCAACCGTCTGAATGGCTAGATCATGTGACTTGTAATCATAAACATCTATAAATAGAAAAGGGCAAAATTCCCCTAGCTGGACCCCCCCCACCAACATGTGGTTATTAATTTGTTTTAAACAAGAGTAAATAAAACCACAAACAGTATTTAAAAAAATCCATAGTGCCCATTCTTTTTTTAATGAAGTTGTTGATTGCTGTGCAATGATTACAGATTCTTCAATGCAAAATGAACATAGCAAACAATGAATTCTTGGATTAATGTCTACGAAATAGAAAGATGAGGTGTTTTTTTTTTTAATAAAAATTTGTATTGTTTTTATCTTGAACCCAATATCAAAGCCTTGCAATCCATCAAAGTGAAACGCCGACTCTGTGTTATTGCTGACGGTCACTGATCAAAGTCATGAGGGACAGGGGACTAAACCAGTGCCGGATTAAACCCTGTGGAAGTCCCTAGGCAGCTGAAATCTCGTGGCCCCCCTCGCAAATTATCTCCTAATACATCAAGATCAAAATCAATTCAATATTATTTTGATCTGTTGTCGTGGGGCCCCTATAAGGCGTGGGACCCATAGGCTGGTGCCTACTCTGCCTATTTGGTAATCCGGCACTGGACTAAACTGTATGACTAGAATATGTCGGCTTCTTACAGAATTTGATGTTGAGACAGTTAACTTTAAAGACTTCAAACACATTTTACAGTCTGTCGGTACATGAATACCAACAGCCTCATCTTTTCAAGTACAGAGACAAATTTTGTTGGTAAAAACGGGCATACCGGTGTAAAGGAACCTCTGATAATCGACAAAAGCGATTGATTTTCACACACAATTTTGGTCAGTTACATTTTGCTACTAGTTAAAGTCAACACAAACAAAAGAATTTTTTTGAAGTTCAGTCCTACATGTTCATGTAATTAAATTGGCCTACATTTTGGTGAGCATGAGAAGACTATTGAGGCTACCAAAGGGTTCAGGCTATTCACAGGAAACAAAAATAACTTTAAATCACTGAACATACTTACGTACGACTTGTTACTTAATCTCATTTAAAAGACCGCCAATCTTGTTTTGTACAACCGGGCATGACTGAACTATTATTTTTATTGTGCATTAGAAATGCCATTTGTTTTTAGAAACAAAACGCCACATTTTGGTACTTCAGATAAATAATCATTGTTATGCAATGTCTCGGGACCCGGTTAGGTCAACGATTTTTTGACACCCCCGACATAATTGAGATAAGTGGGTTTGACTGTACTTCCAAATTGTCGCTACATACATGCTCCCTTTGAGAGGCAATGGCCTGAGAACAAGTGATGCAACATTTCTTTGATACTGAGGAACCAAGCTGGGCTTCATACATGGATCAGACTTAACCATTATTGATATTTATGAAGTGGATGCTACTATATTGATTGTAAGACAATGTAGGAAGGGAGAAATGACAGCAAAAAGCAGTAGAGTGACATGTATATAAATATGAAGTGGACATTAAGAGTAGATTAATATAGAATACTTACCTGTGTGCTTCTGACCATTGTGGAAATTATACAGCAATATTATACAAGCTATCTATATCATATGCCAGACCTGCACCTTTTTAAATAATACTATATTTTATACCACACGATGAAATATACCTGGTATTAACATAAGAAAATAAAATATATTCACTGTATAATACCCTTACAAACTTAAGCAAAAAGTCTTAATTTCCACTGTCAGAAATCAGACCTATGTCTCGGTTTTCTGCTAATATATGCAAAGCATAATATGTTTAATAAGTCTTCATTCTTTGAGAATTCTAATGTTTTAGCGATGACTGTTAACATGATTGATGATGAATTTTATCCTTCTTATCCATCCATTCTCCATCTATCTATCTTAGGCCTTCAAATTCATCATAATGCCAGGATTTTCTCTATTATAACATAAATATTCGTTTATAAATCAATCTTTTATACTAAAATTTGATTCATGTTGAGTAGGAGTCATCTTGTAAGCGCGAGATAGAAAAAAAACCTGACAAATCTAGGGATAATGTTTAAAACTTGAGATGCCTACAGTACACAAAAATACTGTTAATTTAAATAATTTTACATTTTCATGCCTCTATTCCCATTCAGAAATGCACATATGGAATGCACTGTGTGTATCCTTTCATGACATTAGATCTGGTATAGGATATTATAAATCACAAAAATGTAGACTTAACTTTCATAGTTGACTTGTAAGATATGTGGAATTAACATATTATGGGATATTGTGCATCGGATCATTCTCAACTATTTTTATACCAGTATGTGACCTAAAGTTGAAATTCATGGATTTATCATATAAATGGATTTAAAATGTGAAGCATTGTGAATTTTAATGGATTTAATCAGAACAAAGAGTAAGTTGTGAATTTATTTGTTACATATCCCAATCAATAATATAGTGTATTTTACATTGGTTTTGTTACTATTTTTCCTAACTACCTATACATGTATACCCATTTGGGCTTGTTTATGTTTCCAAAATGCGACTCTGACTCACTGATGGCAAGTCACTCTTCAGATGGATCTTGAGAAGGCTGACTCGGCATGCCATCCAATAGCTTCTACCATATCTCGGATTGAAACATTGCATTTGAAAGCTAGGCTTGCAGAGATGGTTCAAGACTTCTGAGCTGTAATCTACATGTGGCTACTCCGATCTGGTGAGACAGAGTACACCAAGCATATGACTCCTTTCAACCAGGAGTAAAAGGCATGAAGCATGATATCCTGTGTTCCGTCTCACAGAGATTGCTTGAAACTTCAGAGCTGTAAGCTATGTGAGAAGAGACGTTTGCATGACTTGTCTCTGTTTGTCTCAAGTAGTGCTTAAGATGCAGACAGGATCTTGCATGGCTGTCGCTCTTGACTTATCTATGGAAGAGAGAGGATGAATGATGACTCACTGGTTACCTAGGGACAGCATCCGATTCTTGGCAGCTAAGCTGGTTGTGTAAGAAGGACTACTGAACCATCCAAACTGAATGAAAGAGAGTTCAGATCAACTGAAAGAGCACGTAGCTCACTGACTCAACATGCGGAATCTAAAGCTATCAGGAAGCATGTCTTGCATGATAGAAACTTTAGCGAAGCATGAGCGAGAGGTTCAAACTTGATTGAACTGAGCCAAGTTAGAACCCAAGACAAATTCCATTTTGGAAACAATGTCTAACAAATCTGAGAGATCTTTATCGTGCCCAATGTCACATCTGCCATGATGTCGGAATATGTCCGAGATCATAGATCCTTGAGAGCGCGAACGGGATCTTGCATGGCTGCTGTTCTCAACCTGGCTATGGAAGAAAGCAAACAGGGACACTGTTTGACTACCAACAGATGGTAATCTGTTCTGGGATGCGAAGCCTGATGGTATCATGAGAACCACCAAACCCTCCAATCTCAACTGAAGAGAATTCCAGTGAAAATAAAGGGGGATGCAGCCCTCGTACCCTGCATGCTGAAGATAAAGCGATCAGTAAGCATGGTCTGTACGATAGTGGCTTTAGCGATGTGTAGGCTAGAAGTTCGAAGGCTTTTGAATCTAGCAATGTTAAAACCCCCAACTGAATCCCTCTGGAGACAAATAAGGGATATGGATCAAGGAGATCAATATTGTCTAAAAGATCTGATAGGTCCTTATCCCGCCCAAACATGTTGCAATGATGCTGGAATGTGTCCAATATCATGGTGTGGTAGCCGTTGGTAGCGATTGGGGTCTGCCTGTTTCTCCTCTAAGAACAGTGCCAGAGAAAGTCTGCTAGTTGAGGGATAGAGGCACACAGATGGGTGATATAGAGGTTCCTCTTGAGATTCTCTCCACCAATGAAGGTTTGAATTGTATGACTCGCAAGGCTGTCCTGGTAACAGCCAAGTGTGTAGAAGAGGAGGGTGTTGGTTCAGGTTGGCTGGAATCTTACTGGGTGTATTATCTTTGGGGAAAAATAGAACAGTGATACATGGCTTGTGCCCTCAAAGAGGGGCTATCTGAGTCATCTTGCCATTCTGACCCCATAATTTTATCACTGCAGGAGGGGCGGTAGAGGCCCACAACCTCTCCCAGATGGCTGACAGTGCATCTCACAGCCCAAGCTGTTGTATCTGGAACTGGAGAGACAAAGGTGGGTTGCTTCTGATTCCACCTCATCGCCAAGTGGTCAATCATTGGATGCCCCTGAAGTACATAAATCCAAATGACAACCAATTGATGGAGGGGCCATTCCACATGAAGGACATGACCATTTCTGGATTGATTCTCGGCCAAGCCATTGATGCAACCAGAAGATGTATGATTCATATGTTAAGGGGATTGTTGCATCCATGTAGAAAATGCCAAATCAGAACACAGGACAAGTGGTTTGATACCTCCCTGTTTGAGGAGATAGGTCACCACCACAGTGTTGCTGGACCAAAAGAGGACCGTTTTGCCCCAGGATCGATTTTTACAGAAATGAAAAGTATTGATGACAGCCTTCATTTCTAGGATACTGATGCGTAGAAGCTGTTCCCCATGTGTCACAGACAGTAGTGAAGGTAGCAACAAGTGGGTGCTCCCACCATGTGCATTGGTGGCGGTACTTTACATTAATTTTGCCTGATGTGGGATTGATCGAGTTTCGGGTGTGATCACGACTGCTTGATTAAAAGGACGTAAAATGAGGTGCCAATGTCCTGGCAAGGCCCCGGTTAATGAAACAGCCAAGTGGGGTCAAGTCCGCTGTTGTAAAATAACTGAGGAATTCCAAGAACTCTCCTGATGAAACCCAAGTCCTGATGGAAATGGACTTGATGAATATGATGATTCAGTGAGCACAAACACAAGGGGATGTGCCAGATTCCAATTGGTTAGGAAGACCGTGCCAGAATTGAAAAAATTCTGGTATCTATGGAGGTCTGACTTTCCCAGCTCATAAAAAGACCTAGATGATCTAAAAGAGAAGGAAGATCGTTCCCCCTTAGAGTAGGATAGAACTTACTATGTGTTTCTTTAAGATACTGCCCAGGTATACTGCAATCGATGTAGATGACATCGCCCAGAAACGGAAGATGGCACAATCCCTAGTGTGAGTGAAAGCCCATGGGTTGATGAGGGTCAAAGGGAGTAAAAGGTGAGTTGATAACAGTGTGGTGGTAAGCATAATGGGGAAACTAGCAATAGATGGGGTGGATAGAGACGTGAAAGTATGCATCTGTCAGATCAAGATTAACGGCTGTTACGAGTCTATGCTCTTGAAATAAGTAACAGAAAAGAGTAAAGACAACAAGCGTTGTAAAATTTAACAAATAATTTATTTCCCTAGAATACAAAGTGAAAAATGAGAAAAAAAGAACATGAGGTTTTACGAATTAAATCCAAAAATAATCCAAGAATTAAAAATATTAGTCCTGCACATAGTAAACATTCCTCCTGAAATGACACAAGAAGAGAGAAAAGAAAGCATAGATTAGCAAATCAGGATGTGACTAACTAGCTAATAGTATAAATCATCTAACTCGGCCACCCAGACTGCCCTGACTACATATTATAGATGCTGTACATCAGAAACAATGTATACATAACAAAGCTGGAGTCATGGCAGACTGCCATGCCTTGAAATTGCATTTAGATTGATTAAATTAATATTCTAACTAACAGACCCGTGAACATGTCATATCATAAACGTATGGTCCTATATTAAGCTTAAGCACAATGCACTGTGAAGTTGCATAAAGAACGTTTAACTGATATATCCTGAAACACCACAAGACACAGAAACTAAAGCAGAAACTAGTCATGTGTTGAAATTACTAGCCTAGTAAGGTCACTAAAAACACTGCCATAACTAAAATATCAGTGAAGTGTCATATCAGAAGCCTATGGCACTGTTTAAAACTTATGCTGCATGCTTAGTTAATATTTAAAACATAATTCTATCAAAACAGCATGAAATATGAATAAATTAAGCATAATTATCAAGCAGCATTTCAGAATTTCACTATTAAGAGATCCGTAGTGGACGGAGTAGGCAAATAAAGTCAAATGTACGCTAACCCATAATGACCTTGTGTAAGGTCAAAGACAGCATGGTGGGATGGTGGTCCTACAAGATGAAGTCCAGATAATTGACATATCTCTCAAAATATTAGCAGAAATTGTAAAATAATGCATACAACCTGCAGTAGGTCAATAAATCCACATCATAAAAGCAAAATGAACATTGGATGGGTCCATAGGAACACAAAAAAAGGGCTGGATTGTCAGAGGCCATTGCACTGCATGTGTCTCAGCACACAATGAAGCTAAAAACGGACACCAGGTGGTATCATTAGTAGGTAATGGGCAAGAGTTACTGCCCTTTGTCTATCTAAACATACACAGGATAAGATTATTTTCGTTTTTCAGTAGGGCTGGATTCGTGAGGTAACAACTAATATTCCTAATGTAATGTGATTGGGGAATGTATTCAAAGGAGAAATTTACTTTTGTAGCACTAAATAAAAAGGTGGATCGACTTACAAGCGAGTATATACAGTATGTAAGAATGGTCTGCCACTTTTTTCTTTATGCATAAAATATTTCATATGGTGGTTGACCTTAAGGTTACCTAGCTATCTCTCTACCTATCCAAGCACCTAGCTGTAAATCTATAGGTCTTTCAATCATGCCTATGGTGGGGCTTCTCAATTCAATTTTAGGGACTCCCTACTTCCAAACATAGAAAGTCCTCGATTTCCAACAAAAATCCTGTCAATGTTCTTGATATAATCAGAACACTCTTGGCCTTAGATGTAAATATTGACAATTTTTAATTGCCCTCATACTCTTGGTGTTTATTTAATCATAACATTTTTCACACTGAACTGACCCAGTGATGTCTCATCACTTGAACCAATAACCAAAGTACACTGAAACTGTATGATTTTCTTCAAGTTTTTGTTCTTTCTGCAGAAACAGCATTAAAAGTGCAGACAAATCATCCAATGTTGCTTTCTGAGATGATCTTCCACCAAATTTTTCAATGGAAAATATTAGTGCATGTATCTCTAAGTCTCTTCTGAGAGTTGAGTACATTAAACTCTCACTGGATAAAGAGGAGGATGTTCCAAATGATTCTTGTTACTCTCATTCTACGCATCTTATCCGAGACATTACAAATTTACCTATTTACTTTTTTATACATAACTCACCATGACTGACACCATAACCAGTGGACAACCCAAAAGAAATTCCTTCATCACCTCCTTTCCTGTCAATGAGTCTACAGCAGACAGCCCCTGTAGCAAAAGCAAACTGACTCTTATTATACTGAACTTGGTTCATCTTCTCTAAACTTTTGATATAATAAAGATCAAGGTATACAAGTTATACCAAATGCATCTTTAATGCAATATATATACTTGCATAAAGATCTACATAAACATATGTACAACTGAATGACAACTGAAATGTAGTTTTCTGGGGGATAAAACAAATTTGAATTATGCAATACTTACCCACGGCTATTGTTTAGCTTTCCTTTCCATGCCCCCAAAAACATACTGTCTGTTTGATGTGCATACATCCTCCCTTAGAGTGAAGAATTGTCAGTATGATACAATTCCTCATGCAGCTCATTTGTCCCTGCTATGTTATGTACAAAAACAAGCACAGCTAGCTCATCTTTTTTCAAAGACGGCTGCTACATCAGGACATCAGAACAGGGCGGGAGGTGGTCATCTGACAGTAGCCATGGGTAGCATTGCATAATTAAAATTAGTTTTACCCCCCAAAAAGCTATATTTTAATAGCAGCAATAGCCTACCCATGGCTATTGTTCAGCTGAATTTGTCAGTAAGGAGGGCTGCCTGATGCTCATTAAACTGATAAAAAAACTGAGAAAATGGAAAACACTCACCACTGGTGGAGAGGTCCATGTTATGAAAGGTTGGTATTTCTCAGGCCACATGTTGTGCCATAACAATGGAACCCAGACAAAAAGATGCCTGCACTTTGTTGTGATAACGAGCAGAGGCAAAAGGAGGAAAAAGTAGTACGGAAATGCCAAAATTCCTTGCTTCATGATGTCCTCCAAGGATAAGTGATTAAGGTAGGCCCATGAAGTAGCAACGTCTCGAACCTCATGGGCTTTAAGTTTCATAATGGAAAGGTCTTGATCAGTAGACTGATATGCTCTTTTGATTGTGGTGACAATCCATCATGAAATAGTGGCAGCTGAAATGTCTACGGAGCAATTGAGAGGGAGGAAATGATGCTCTTACCCTTTCTTTTTCCTTTGGATGCCTCATGATAGAAACTGAGTGCCCTCACTAGACATAAAAGCCTATCTGTATCATCTGCAGCACAGATTCGACTGAGATGGGGGATTTCTTTTGGTAGTGGAGCTATGGAAGGTAATTGATTTTTGGCTAAAAACCCTGGTTGACAAAGGAGGGAAACTGAATCATAATTCCCATTAAACCAGAGACAGCCAGTGTCCATAGATAAGGCATGAATAACACTTTGCTGTTGCGCTGAGGAGAGGGCAAGTGGAAACACAGTCTTGAGAGTGAGGTCTGAAAAGAAGCCTCACTCAATGGTTCATAGGGGATTTTGGTTAATGACCATAAAACACAAGCAAGATTCCATCTAGGTGTAAGAGAGCATGAGACTGGTCTCTGCAGCTCAAAATACTTAAAAAGATCAGGAAGGTGCCAATCCAAACCAATTACCATGCCTTGAGAAAATTAAGTGTGTTAAAAGTGGCAGCTCTATAGCCCTTGATCTTGGATACAGAGCATTTTTTGTTCTCAAAGAGAAACAAAAGGAAATCAGCCACAGAGGTTATAGAGGGGCAGCTAAGATCAACATGTTTCCTAATGCACCAATAACAGAAGATTCTCCACCTGGCACCACAGGCCTTGGATGTAGAAGCTCTCCTGGCCTGAATAATGCAACTGGAAACTTGGCCCAAAAAGTTGTTCTGGCAGAGAGATCACTTGAGATAAGTCAAGTGTGAAGGTGGAGAATTCATGTGTTGTTGTGGAGGAGGGATCCCCGGTGTTGCAACAGAAGATCCCTCCTGAGAGAAAGAGACCTGGGTCAAGTGATCAACAGGTCAAGAAGATCACTGAACCATAAGCGCTGAGGCCATAGAGGTACTATAAGAATGATCTGAGCAGTAGAAGTTCTGACTTTTGAAAGCATTTGAGGAATCAGTTGGAAGGGTTGAAAGGCATAAGCAAACAGCTGATCCCACTGGAGACTGAATGTATCCACTACCCAAGCTCCTTGATCCGGGACAGGAGAAATGTAAAATGGGAGTCTGTTGTTGAGCCTGGTTGCAAATAGATCCACTAGGGGCCTTCACCACAGTAAGAACAGGGACTCTGTTACAGAGTGGTGGAGAGTCATTCTGTGAGGATGGCTCTGCCAGTTCTGGAGAGACTGTCTGCCAAAACGTTCTTTCTGTCCAGAATTTGACAAACTCTGAGTGTTATGTTTTCTGAGGTGGCCCAGCACAGGAGGTTCCAGACTTCCGCACAAAGAGAAGGGGCATGTGTGCTTCCTTGATGTCTGAGGTAAAATACAATGAACATGCTGTCACAGGAGACCATGACACATCAGCCCCTTAACTCCCGATGCACCCATGCAACACTAGTATACAGCCTTCATTTGAAGGCTGTTCATGTGGAAGGATGATGCTGACCCTCTGGTTCTAAATTAGTACCCCAACTGGAATCTGACGTGTTGGCGAACAGATAGGAGTGGGGTTTGAGTACATGCATGTGGAATCCAATCATGAATCTGTCCCGATGTGAATGATCTATGTTGATGATCCAACAAGCCTTGAGAAGGAATGAGGCCTCCAAACAAACAGACTCTTGGCTTCAAGCGAAGCAGCTCTAAGGATGTCTTTACTGTGATCAAGAAGGACCTTTGAAGAGTCCAAAGCAATATCACGGCAGATGTGAAGAAGTTCCACAGACAAAGCGATAGAAACAGAATTTAAAGTGCATGCCAAGATGTCTTGGCCATGGCTTCCAGCACCCAATGAAGGGCAGCTGGGTTCAAGGATGCTTCTCTTTGACAGCATACTAAAAGAAGCAGCTGAGAAGAGATTGGCATGAGAAGCTATGGTGACAAACAGTTGGATCTTCTGTTCCATAGTTTCAATGTCTTTAATGGAATGGTGTGCCCAGGCTCCACTTGAAATACCCACCTTAGCTGCACTGGCATCAAGTTGGGGAGGTTTCATGGGCCACTTTGGGGTATGTACCCGATAGCTGGCAGAAGAGACCAAGGGTCACAATGTTGGGAAGGGAACAGTCCACTCTCATCAGTGTCGATTAATATTTTGGTCTGTTGAAAACCTCTCAGCAATTTTATCAATCGTAGAAGAATATAGAAGGAGGAGGAGGTCTGGATGAGGTTGAGCCCCTGAGATCTTTTCCATATTGGAAATGATCTTTTTGGACTGTGCAGCATATTTTGGGCACAAGTCAGGGGGTAAGAGGCCATAGACTTTATTTATTGCCTTGTCAAAAAACGATACCTCCTCTTCCACATCTAACAGAGATGAAGGAGCAGGCATCACTTGTGTTTCCTCCATGTCAAACTCATTAGAGTCTACCACAATGGAGATAGCACCATCAAGGACACTCTGAGCTGGAGAGTGTGTAGGAATCACTAAGTCCCTAGGAGATGAAGAGGGTATAGGAACACTCTGCTCTATGTCCTGTACTGCAACAGGGTGGGTAGGGGCTGAATGAGTGGCAGTAGCTGGAGAGAGACAAGAATTTCTGTCAGTCCTGGAAGAAGTGACGCCTCTAGCCTTCCGAATGGTTTCCACCTGATGATGAGGTGATGGTGGAACATGAGCCGCAGCATCAACTCTGTTATGAGGGCAAGATCCAAAAGCCCAATGGGGCATACATAACCAAAGCCCCCGTGGTGGAAGGCCCCACATCCCATAGGGATTCATTGGGATAATAGGAAAGGGTGGAATACTGATTTGATCCTCTATCCTAGTCTGAGCCTGCTGGTTGGACTCCCAGTGTTCATAATGAAGTGGTAGAGGGTGGAGAGGGGGGAACTCTGTCCAAATCCTAACCCCATACCATAAGGCCTTAGTGTGATGATCAGCGGATACAGGATCATCAACTGATGCATCACTAAGGAAGGTGTGGTGCTGATCCTTCCCAGTGGGAGGGTGCAACACACTACCTCTGACAGGGTGGTGCAGTGCATCTCCTCCTCGATGGGAGGCAGCAACATGCTATGAGAAGAGTGGTGCATCTCCTCCAAAGGAGGTAGCGACACACTATGGTATAGGTGGTGCATCTCCTCAATGGGAGACAGTGACATGCCATGAGATGGATGGTGCATTTCTTCCACAATGGGAGGCAGCGACACACTAAGAGGTAAGCGGTGCATCTCCTCCACAATGGGAGGCAGCAACACGCTATGGGATGAGTGGTGTATCTCCTCCATGGGAGGCAGCAACATGCTGCTACATGGTTGCTATATTTCCTTAATGGTATGTAGCCATGTGCTGGGAGGGGTATTTCAGTCAGAAGACCCCTTATTTTCAGTAACCGAGAAACCAGAAAATTCTGAGGAAGAAGGAGAATGAAGTTTCTTCTTTCTCTGATAAGTGTGGCTAAGATCTGCAAGATTCCAGCATTCTGCTGACCATGATTTACACAATGTACAATGATTTTTTCTTGTACATTTGGAATATTTAATGCAGTCTGGATGAGTTTCCAGGAAGACTTCCTACAGACTGTGTTAACATTATTCCTAAATAGAGTAAATAAATTAAAATATTTATAATGTCATGCAGAACTCACCTCGTTTGTATGTACCACATATGAAGTACACTCCTGATCTCTATAGATGTCAAAAACCAAAGCATAAATTTACCAGTCTTTTACCGTGTAAGTAAAAGAGTTCTCAGTGTTTTATACAATTTTTATTGAGAAAATGAAGTATACATACATACAATAACAATGTGAATGAAATTCAATGAGTTGAATTAAATATCTAGTACAGATACCATATATAACTTGGTTCCTGCGGTGTCAATCTAAACTGAAGAACATGCAGCATCTAGTGAAAATGCTGTCGTTATTCCTTGCATAAATGGCTTACAGGTACCTAGATATAAAATGATTTTGACAGTATGTGTACATGAAGTAACCCCAAGTCCCTAGAGGAACTGAAACTGGAGGGAAAAGGTTACCACATAAATATTTGGGAATAAAAACAAACACTAACGTAACACCATTAGATATAATTATCATAGAGGCCAGGTCGCAATTTATGGTTAGAAAACAATGTAACAGACAAATTTTCTCTGGTGTTTGGCACACGTCTGATCACATCAACATCCTTGAAAATGATGAGCTAGCTGTACTTGTTTTGCACATAACATAGCAGGGACAAATGAGCTGCATGAGGAAATGCATCATATTGACAATTCTTTGCTCTAAGGGAGGACATATGCACATCAAATGGATGGTACGTTTTTTTCAGCACGAAAATGAAAACTAAACAACAGCCATGGGTAAGCTATTGCTGCTATTAAAATATATGTTCTTCTAGAAACTTGTGAAAATAAAGTAAGATGTCAGATAAATACCACCAATAACATGCTTCTCACCTCCAAAACTTTAAATAATCAAAGACTTCAGAAAAATTTAGGCCCAAAGCACTTTAGAGTTTTCAAAGTTCTCATTTATAATGTATTAATAAACTCTGATACATTACTGCTATTGATAATACTTTACTTCAATTAAGTGTGTCTAAATGTATCTTTCTCTCATTAAATTGTATCTAAATGTTTCTTTCTCTCATTAAGTAGTGTCTAAATGTATCTTTCTCTCATTAAATAGTGTCTAAATGTATCTTTCTCTCATTAAATAGTGTCTAAATGTATCTTTCTCTCATTAAATAGTGTCTAAATGTATCTTTCTCTCAAGCAAAAGAAAATATTACTTAAATTTCACATGCTGTCAGTAAGGAATTAAAATAATTTAAAAAAGGATATTTCATAGTTTAATACCACTTCCGTATGCCTCAACTTCTGGTTTACCTTCATGATATTTGTTGTTAATGACAGAGGGAGACAATCTCCTGTATCGAGCATGATCTACAAACAAAACAGAAACATTAATATTTGAAGTATGATATAACAAGTTTGCTAAGAATGTAATTTCCCTATTTTTACATATTTAAAATAAAATCATACATTTCTTTTCAACATATCAATAAGTAGGAAAGAATGCAGCTTAATGTATTTTACTCCAACATACAGTAGACCAAAGAGTATGTTATCATTATATGACTTTTAAATGTAAACAAAGTTTGTATTTATAATTATTCATAAGTATACCAATCAGTTTCACTGCCATTTATTATATGACTCAATAATTATATGTCAAATATTGTGTTCTTGATGAAGTGTCATGTGATTACTTTTAACTTTTTGTATGTAAATTGCTTAAAATATTAACCTGACAAATTTGAAAATGTTATCAGCAATTCTGTCAAAAATTGGCTTAATTCTTTGGATCAAATACTAATTATAGATGAGATGATATATGGTATCAAAATAAAGTTCATTTAGATAATATTTCACCAACTATGATGGTAAAGCATTACAATTTTCTGTCTCAGACTGCAAAATACATGTATTTTGAATATCTCACCAAGTGTTTGTTCAGCAAATCAATGATTCTTTTCATGGATAATGGTGCCCAGCTCTGTGGTGATAAGCTGTCCATGAATAACAGGTAGGAGGGAAGACACATGTATAACCTGCGAACATACAATGTCACATCATCTCATTAAACTATTTCTGTTCTATTGCCTAAAACTGTATCTACTAGCTTAAAAGTAGACTTAACTACAAACTTAACAGACCAAGATCTGCCATCTCATAAAGTGTATGCACATCTGGGTCTGTTTTGTTTGTCCATGGACTTATAAGTTAGTATATGGAGTATTTCATATGAACAGAGGAAAGAGACACATAACATTGGGACATTTTTTTAAATTATGTTGCACATGGATCAAAACATAATAGTTTCCAGTTTCTATCTTTTAGAAAAATTGTTTGAGCTAAAATTGACATCTGTGATAAAATGAGAAGACATGTGCCTGCATGTAGATCCTGTGATGACAAGAAAATCTTTGAATACATCCTTAACAAAACTGTGGTAATACAAGTGACATTTTAGAGTTCATCTTGAGACCCAACAGTACTGTATACCGTTGTCCAAATTTCCTTCCTGGATTCTCTGAGAGAATCCTGGTCAGAACTAAGTTGTTCTTGATGAACATTATGTTTGCACTGTCAGAACTATCTTATGCAGTCTGACTACAAGATATGCTTGTATCTATTGCAAAATGAAAATCCATCACATCTGGGACTAACCATTTCATTGGGTGAAGGAGACAATATTTTCAAGTTTAATTGGGGCTTTACAGGTAATACAGCAGTAAATGCTTCAGTCCAGTATGCATGTTTACTCTTAATCGAGACAAATCACCTGTGTTATCATGAGGGTGTGCTTATTACACCTCTCCCTTGACAACTCATGCACAATGGGGTCTAAATACTTGTTTTATCATTCCTTTGAGAATAATTGTCAGTAAAGTGCTTTTTCTAATGAAGTTGTTCATTATTCTGTATAAATGCCCACCATCTGAAAGATCACTAACATTATTCTGTATAAATGCCCACCATCTGTATAAATGCCCACCATCTGAAAGATCATTAACATTATTCTGTATAAATGCCCACCATCTGTATAAATGCCCACCATCTGAAAGATCACTAACATTATTCTGTATAAATGCCCACCATCTGAAAGATCACTAACATTATTCTGTATAAATGCCCACCATCTGAAAGATCATTAACATTATTCTGTATAAATGCCCACCATCTGTATAAATGCCCACCATCTGAAAGATCACTAACATTATTCTGTATAAATGCCCACCATCTGAAAGATCACTAACATTATTCTGTATAAATGCCCACCATCTGTATAAATGCCCACCATCTGAAAGATCATTAACATTATTCCAGCTGGTTTCAACAATCATCACAAGTACACGAAAACATTTGTGAATTATGTCACTGAATTTTGTTGTTATTGTGATTAGTCTGGTTCTATGCAATTATTTTATAGCAGAGTTCAAAGAAGGGAGTTTACAGAGCAGGAAAGCAGACTACCTGTTGATAACACCATGAAACAATATTCTCTTTTTTCAAAAACTAGAAACACTTTTTTGTTTAACAATCATCTATGTCAAAACTCAATTTGTGTACTTTTCAGTTCATAAAATACAGATGCCATGATTTCACTGCAATTAATAGTGAAACTTCTTCTTATCCATGAGAATATCTTAAGTGTCAACTCAGGATTTGTGTGAAACTCGTTTCTCCCTAATGATTCATATCTTTGAAACAAAGGTCTTTATTTCAAGAAGTATTCATTTCACTTGGTTGCCTTGCTTTCTTCGATCACATTTATGTTTGGGTAGTTTTAAGATAGTCCAATTATATTTAGTACACACTAATATTTACAACAGTGTTCAACTGATCAATTGAAATGAGTTCACCTGACATACAACTGGGGCTGATAGATCTTTCTAGTGTATGATTTGCATGCCTTTTAACTTTTCTTTAATCCTTTATTTGATACAAAAGATGCAATTAACATGATAATACAAAGGAGGTCAGCTTTTAATTCAGTGAAACAATACAACAATAAAAAAATGCTTCCTCAAGTCCGATATCAAAACACAGTCGGTACTTAATTAGGTTCTCAGGGAAATGCTTATGGACATAACTGTTATGGTAGACTGACACTATTTTATGTTTGAATACATGTATAAGAGGGCACATCGCATTTATGATCATTACAAGTAAACCTAACTAAATGATAGAACTAAAATACAAATTCACTTAATAACAAACAAACTTATTTAATTGGTTTTTATTTAATAAAGTACTGCCTCCAGTAGGCGTGACATCTTCATTGATCAAAATTTTGCAAAAGCTGACAATTTCATAATGCCGATTCAAATTTCCAGGTCCTAGACAATAAAATGAGCAATATATCACAGTTTCAGTTACCAAATGTTATTGCAATTTTCTTCAATTTCAAGAAATAGTGGCCAATTTTTGTGGTAATTTCTATTTAAAAAATGGGATCCATGCCTGACCCTGCATTATAAGTGGGTTTGCGAGTTATCAGGGCACGAGTTATCAAGGTAGTGGTGCATTGTCCTTCATTCAATCTATTTCATGACTAAAGTCATCCCAAGAAGCATGGGTCTATTAGTAGTATTTAAACAAGATTAATATAATGAATAATAATACAGAGAACTAATATGAATGTTCAAGTCAGTGTGTTGAATATGTTACATACAGCATTGCAGGTTGTTTTCTTATTTCAATGGACATCATACACTCCAGAATGACATATGTCAACATGTTGTTTGCAGTATGTGCAAAGAATTAAATGCTCCACCTTGCTGATGTGCTACACAAAGTAAAAATCTGTCATCCTGGAGTTCAGGAATTTACTTAAGAAGGGTTTTGCTTGTTTTGCTGACGGCTTATTGCTCCCTGAATCACCTTCAAAAATGAATTACACTTGAACACTATTCTGACAACTGAAATAATCATGCTTTGCATTTTATATCTGGAGTAAAATCTGACTTTAAAGCAACATTGCTGATGTTCACAAACTTGCCAATAATTACAGATGGCTTAAACATTCCCACTCAAGGTAATGATGAGTAATAATAACTTTTGTTCTTCAGCATGTATCTAGCATACCTTTGATTTACCTATAACTTAAAATGAATTGAATTACTCAATTTTATGGACTTTACATATGCAAATTAGCATAATTGGGCTCCTCCACAGCACTCTTCAAAGGGCTTAGCAAAACACCTCGCTCTATCTATTGTCAACAAATTAAGCAACATGAAATGGTGGTTGTTCATAACTGACCTCTTTGCCTTTTAACTGCCTCTATGACAATTAGCTGTCTTAACTGCCCCAAGGATAGTTTTACCTGTGCTCTACACGTAACTGTTTACTTGCTACCATGTTACAGGCATACACTGACAAGTTGAAACACTACTAAAATTGTGTTATTCAAAACATGACTTTCAATGGGCTTTGGGAGTAAATAAATCATGTTTTAGCATGACACATTGTGTTATGGTAAGTATGAAACATGGGGAACTAACTCTAGAAGAACTAATCTGCTAAAGCTGAATCTTATATCAGGCATGAACATTTTTCTTATAATACTGCTGTATACCAAGTTTCATGAAGATATTAAACAGAGAAGAGCATGATAGATGGATACAATTTGCAATAAAAAAAGTTCTGCAAAATCTGGGGTTTCACCTATGTCTATATGCTTCTAAATATAAAACAGTATCAGACTTTCATAAACGCTTACATGGTAATATCATAACCAAGTTGCTGTGGAATGCAGTGACAAATGTAAAAGACATGGGACTTTCAGAAACTGATATTATTCACAATGATAAACCAAGCTGTCTGTTTAAGCTGGTGAGTTAATGTAGGACAGGAATTCACTGTATATCAGAGTATAATATCTAGACTTTCGGAGTAATTTTATCGTAAAGTTTCAGATGAATTCATCACTGATGTAGTCAAAATGTTACTTTGAAAAACATAAAACTTAAACATTGTTCACCATGTTGCTTAAACAAGTGAGACAAGAGAGGAACTCCTGGCATAAAATGGCATAAAATTTAGACTTATAGTGTTAGTATCAATGAGTCTACTTGAATGTAAGAACTCCCAGAATTACACAGCATAAACTTTTGAATTATAGCAGTGGTTACCAACTCCCAGGGCATGACTCAAATCAGGGTTACGAGGATGTTCTGGTGGGTTGGCAGGATTTTTTTTCCGTCAGAGTGGCAAAATATCAAAATGTAGAAATGTGGTCTTAAGGTTCAGAAAAAATGTTTTTTAGAGTTGCGGCTGAAAAAAGGTTGGGAACCACTGAGCTATAGTGTTATTATCAATGAGCTGAACTTGAATGAAAGAACTCCTAGCATTACACAGCATAAACTTTAGACCAATTGTGATATTATCAATGAACTTCACTTGAAAGCAAGGATTGATGTAGAAGATACGTGACTTTTAAAAAATTTAACACTGTTGATGACAATGTCATCTTGCATTGGAAGAATGACTATCATATCTCATGATGTTTGTTGGTGAGATGAAAAATTATGGAACAGCATTTAAAATGGTGATCAGACAGATACCATTTTTACAGCATATGAAACTTCATGCAAATCTCAAAGATTTCAGGAGATATTAAGCGGAAAGAAAATGGATTTAGATTCTCGGCGTCAAACTATTCTTATGGATTTGTCCTGGATTTGAATCTGTCTACACTGGTACAATGTTTACAACATGACTGACAGAAATCGTTGAGGCAGCCATTACAGTACAGTCAACCATCTTGCTCGCCCGGGCTTGCCATCAATGGCCAAACAATGACTTGACACTACCAGAGAATTAGCCTCTGCCCAAGCTTAGACAAAAACTTTCAAGACAAAGCATTTACTTCAAGCGAGGATAAAGGAAATGTGTAATTTTTTTTTTGAATTGGGGGCCTTCATTACAGTCGCACTGTTCCATAGTCACAGGGCTCCCTTCACTTCATTTGGGACAATGCCAAGTTTCATGCATTCACAACTTTGCTTTTGACCCCCAATTTGTGTCAGGACTTAAATGTACTCAACTATTATGCCCATATACTTCATACCCGCTTCCTACGGTGCATGTATGGAGTATCGGCTGATGTTTGTCATCATAGCAATCCTCAGGATCAGACTTATTGAGTTTCAGTTATCAGTGTCCCTTTATACCTCGTTATCAGTCTCTTGCGGCTCCACATACAGGTGTCGGACACTCTTCACAACCCTACAAACTCCCCCAAATCTCTCTTCCTGAGGTATTCCTATAGAAACAATTCAGAGCTTGGCTGGTGCAGTGTGCTGTGACAGGATTTGCCCCCATTATGCCAAAGATTTATATTTATGATAAAGTTTATACTGAACATAGGTATTGTGCATTATTTAAAAAATTATTTAAATGGTATTTATTTATCAAAGTACTGCGTCCACTGGGCGTAAGGGACAGTTTCAGTGATCAAAATTTCCTTGAGTATCATTAATTATGGTGCTACTAAGAATGTTGTTTGGAAAGAAAATGTAATAAATTTTAGACTTCATTTTAAAATTGATATTTCAAAATTCTGATTAAAATTTCCAGGTCCTATCTACCGTTTTTGACAATAAAACGAGCGATATATCAGTTTCCATTACCAATTTGGATCGCGATTTTCTTCAAGTTCAACAAATAGGAATACATTTTCTGGTTTAAAAAATGGGACCCACGCCTGACCCCGCATTATAAGCGGGTTCGCGAGTTATCAGGGTGCGAGTTATTGAGGGAGTGGTGTACCTTTATTTTTAAAGATTCCCAACAGCTGAAAGATCATTAACATTATTCCAATGGGTTTCAACAACCTTCATGTAAAACCATTACATCACTGGTCTATGTTGTTGATTAGTCTAGTTCCCTGCTTCACATGCAACTTTGGGTGCATATGAAGCAGGGAACCAGACTAGTTGCTGATTCAATTCACAACCAAGTAAGATCCTGTTTTCAAAACCAAGGAACATTTATTTTGTGAAACTGTCAATGCCAAACTCAGTTGTTTTAGTGTTCTATTAGTAAAACATTAATGCTGTAATTTCATTGCAACTAATAGTGAAATTTTGTTCTCATCCTTGAGGAAATATCTTAGTGCCAATTCATGAATTTTAAATTAATTAAAAACTCTGAAACTCACTTCTCCACAATGAACCTTATCTATGAAACAAAACTTTTTATTGCATTAAGTATTCATTTCTCTTGGTTGCCTTGCTATCTTTGATCACATTTTGTAAATCAGTAATCTAATTTAAGTAAGTGTAATCTGCCATTTGTAATTACAGACCATTTTTCAAACCTGCATTTTCTTACACTCCCTCACAACAATACTGAAGAAAAATTCAACAAGATCTTCAGAAAAGTGGAACAACAATACCATCCAGTTCAAAGTGCAAAGATGAATACAAATGACACTTGCATTACCTTCTAACCCGTACTGAACTATTGACAGCAATGACAACTGGAGACTATTCAAATGTACAATGAATTTAAGGACAGAAACTTAGTGTATTTTTTACTTATTGTCTGTGAGGTAGTTATTGTGTGAGTGAGGGTAGCTGCGCACATACACGTTTATAGTGATATTTGACAATGCCCAAGTCTACCGAACTATTTTTTGTTCGTAACAGTATTTTTTTCTTCTATTCAAATTTGATTTTCTGTCAAGTTCAATTTGATTATATGTGTAGATAACTTATTCTCAATTATATGGTGTTGCTCTTTTGGAATCATGTTCAATGACCACCCTTGGGACCTCAAACCACATTTTGAGTCTCAAAAAACATATAACACTGTCTGGAGGTTGGCATATATGTGTTTAGAGTTGGGATGTGGTTGAAACACTGGTAAGTATAGTAATAAATTCTGTCAAATCCTTAACTGTACTTCTAGAAAGCTGTTGAAAAGCTACTTTTGTAAGCACAATTACCAATATCTCTAAGCAGACTTAAACAGTAAAGTTTCTTCAATACCTGAAGAAAGCTGTTACTTTGGCATTTGTTGATATTTCCTGACTATCAAAGGCTTCTCTTCTCAAGTAGTCCAATAACCAAGGCAGCTTTGGAGTCTTTAATTGATCTTCATCTGCATTATTTCCATGATGAAAAGATATGACCAGCCCCTGAAAATTGTGAAAAAAAAGAAATGTGATAACTTGTATGCCTGAAATGTGATAACCTGTATGCCTGAAATGTGATAACTTGTATGCCTGCTGCCATATTAAGCTAACTTCTAAAACATAATTCATCAAAATTGCAGTTCATCACAGATTAAAGATTTTTATGAACAAATTCTGAAAACAGTGAAAGATAATTATAATTGTCAAACACAAAGGCTGACTTTGCCATTTCAAGAATATATCCAAACATTTAATGTATTAATAAGATAAAATTAACATTAATTTTAATAATCTGATAAAAATGGTACAAGCAGCTGCCTTGCTAGATGCTCAGCATTAACAGTTAGTGTAGGACCGGTCAGCATGGTGTCAGGATAATGTGATAGGGTGGGACAGGACACTACATGTCTGCTGCATGATGCCCCAGTGCTTAATATCATTATAAACTGCCACGCTGCAGACATCATAGTGAAATGACTGAAAAATTGTTAAAGTTATGTTAAAAATCCAAATGACAAACACACTTTGAATACTACCCAGAAGGCTCTTCCATGTGCAAAGGTGACACTGGTAAATGGTGAGATGAACAATTAGGCCATGCATGTATTCTCCTTTACAAGTCGAATCCAACTGCAAACAACATAGGCTCTGATCTGTCATCACATAATCTGCCAGCAGATCATGGTCTATGCTGTTTGTTCAGCTGATTACTCCAAACAAACTTCACAGACCCAGATCTGGTGGCACATGATGTGACAGCAGATCTGGGTATACGCAGTTTGCAGTTGTCCAACTGCATGCAATTCTACCGGCAGCAGGCCAAAAATACATTTACAATGGCCACATAATGCACATACCATTTTCTAGCTGAAAATTACAAGAATGTTTCGTTAAAATTTAATTAAAAAACCCATATAAAGGTCTTTTTATGTTCTATCAACACATTAGAAAAACCAGCCAGAACCAGTCAACTAGGGAGCAGAAATGTTCTACCAGTACAACGATCAGTGTGATGATGCATGGTAGATCAATTGTTCAAACACTGCCTACATGTGTAAACAAGCTGTTAATTGATTACCTTATTGTTTGAATAAGGGGAGTTTAATGCCAAATGTGAGATGTCTTTTGATATGCTAAAAGTAATAAAGGAATAAAAGGCAGGTCTGATGTATTCTGAGCTTTTGATGAAATCAGCCAACCATTGCCAGAAGGGATTTCAGATGGAAAGACCAATCATGGTAAATTATTTCGGCATACACAAGAAAGTATTTTTATTTTTTTCTTATGTTTAATTATTACTGTACTGTTCAAGCTTTTTTTAAGAGGAATATTTAAGGGCAGCTCCTGCATTTTTTTGTTCAATTCACGGCAAGTTGCTGAAATGTGTGCTTTCTCCCAATGCTAAGAAACCATCAGCTAAGAAACAGTGAAGGGAGTTTCAAGTGTGTGCAGGTGATCAACAAAGGTCCTGAGTTTGCATTGTGTGTTTTGATAGTATGGGTCTTTTATATTTCATGTACATAAATTTAGTCCAATCCCAAGATAAAATATAGCAATTAACAGCATATTACAAGATAATTAACTTCAAAATTGGAATAAATTGTTCATAAAAGCATAAATAAATTGTGTATTTTTCATTGTTTATTTAAAGTCTAAATCAATCTTTATTTTCTTTTTATTTACAGTGGTAAAACCTGCCAACAGATTTTTTGGATCTGAGCCATGAAGAAAATGAAGTCTTTGAAGATGATACTCAGAATACATTTTAAGTCCAAGTCAGGAACTTCCTCATGGAGTGAACATAACTTGGACGACTACTGAAGTCTTTGAGGATGAGAAGAATACATCTCAAGTCCAAGTCAGGAACTTGCTCATGGAGTGAGCATAACTGGACGACTACTGAAGTCTTTGAGGATGAGAAGAATACATTTTAAGTCTAAGTCAGGAACTTCCTCATGGAGTGAACATAACTTGGACGACTACTGAAGAGCAGTCAGCAAACTTGCAAACTCAGCAACAGGAAACGGAAACTGGAAGTTCTTTGCAGGCTGAGGATAGCTGTCCTGTCATTACAACATTCTAATGCAAATACAGAAAGGCATTATCCATTCTTTGCAAAATACAAAGTGATTCAATGGAAATCTGGACTAAAAATGTTACTGGATATTATTTAAAAATTCTTTGCAGTGAACTATAAGATAAACAACTCTTCCTTATTCAACCATTGACAACATACTGATTAATTAATTATTCTTGTAACATCAAAATCCTGTTTTATTATGCCATAATGTGAATACATATTATGGAAAAAAAAATCACTTATTTGGTTTTGACTCTCCTTGAAGAACATAAAATTTTCACTGATAAAAACTCTACTGGTTTAGAAGCCAATCGACAGATCAAAATTTTTAAATCTACTGGTTTGAGATCCTGGTTCTGTCACATGTATGTGGACTCCACATATAAGCAATTACATACAGTAGTGGAAGATTTATTTCATAACTGTATTTTACTTTGACTGTCATAAGTATTAATTTCTGTATTTTTCTCAGCCAACCTTGATAACTATAAACATAGTTAACCTATATAATTACATATTTAACTATGATAAGTACAAACATACTTATACTGAGCACTAATCAATTCAGAATAATCCTCATCTCTTCCTAGGCAAGTCAAATAACTTCAATTCACCGATATATATGGTAATCATAGTGACCCTTCCCAAATCAATCAGTTTTTGGCAGATGTACAACTGTCTACATGTTCTAAAAAGAGATTCTTTTGAAATAATAGGTGTTAAAAAAAACACTTGATGGTATTTCAACAATCAATGAAATAATGCACTTTTAATTTTTAATGTTATTCATACAACCAGGTTAGTAGCAATTTTTTATCTAAAAATGTTTGGCTCTTTTAAGGTCTTTATGAACATTTTTAGGTGTACAGATCTGCAAGCTTTCATGCAGACAAATAATAACATACTAATCAATTTGACATTTAATAATAAGACTTACTTGAACTTCTTTTCCACACCTTTAGCAAGGTAAGATTATCCAAATGAAGCATGCATTCAAGGTTAAATCATACATACATACATACATACATACATACATACATACATACATACATACATACATACAAGCTGAGCAATCCTTAGTAAACAGTACAATGCACACTTTTATGGAAACAAAAATATACATTTCTCAAAGTTTCATAAAAAATTCATAAGAATTTAAACTTTTGCAGTTTATCATCAATCTACTTGTCTAGAGCCAACTGTTCTTCAAGTCTTCTTTTTACAGCTGTATTTGAGCTATTGGATGAGCTAATGAAAGTGAGACTTCTCTGATTTTCAGCCTTCAATGTATAGTCATCAGCTAAAATGGTCATTGTTTCTATAACTCAGTGCTTCCTTTTTCTTTCTCAAATCTAGGATTTCATCATCCAAAGCTTTTCTTTTTTATTTGTCTTCTCTTCTTTTCATGCTTTTCATCCTGAAGGAAGGCTTCATTACTGCTGTAAGCACTGCTGGCACTGATAAGCAGCTTTGTGGTTATTTCAACTTTATCAATTCCACCAGCACCTCTGACTATGTCAATAATAACCCTTTTGGTGATAAAAGTTCTTTCTGCCTTTTTGACTTCTTTATTTACAGAAAACTGCCTCTCAACAGTGTCTTGCCCATGCAATAAGAGAAGCAATATCTTCACAACTTGTCCAAGGTTGGATTATTGCTGCTGATGAGCAAGCCTGTCATAAAGAAAAGTGTCAATACATTATTCTTTGTTTCTTGAAAAAGATCCAGGTGATCCATTACTAAGGGCAGTCAACAATTGCTGAAAATTCATTAAGAATAGCATTAAAGTAATTCATGGTGTACTTTTTCTTGCTGACTAATATGTGCATTATATTCTTCAATTTAACCTCTGCCTGTGGTTTACTTTCTAAAATGGCAACAGTTTCAAGGCATGCCCTGTCTTTCACTAAATTATACGGAAGTTGAAATTTTGTGAGGAATCTGACAGCAAAATGAAAAAGAATACTTCTGCATGCTTCCTTAAATTCTAAAATTTGTTGCTCACTCAATTTTATTACTTTTTCTGGTTCATTAATCATAGACACTCCCACAAATCCAACAGCAACCTTTTGCTTGGTTACAGGATTTAAAGAGTTAGTCACTTGAAATGCAACCAAGTCTTGTGTTGTTTTGAGTTTGTCAATCCTTGCTGGGATAGCAAACCTCTTCAGGAGGCCTAAAACATTGAGATTATAATAAGCAAATGGTAGCATTGTAGCATCAGTTTGATATTCTGAAAGGTAGGGCTCAACATGCATGGAAGTTTAATGAAATGAAGAATGCCAACTTGTGTGCCAAAAATACATCCTTCAAAAATGCTTCTTTTACAATCTGAAAGGACTCAGTCTTCGGGTCAAAAACACTTGATTTCATTACCTCATCAACATATTTTCTTAAAGGTTCCATCAGATTTAAAGCCCTCCGAGCAACAGTGGTGTTCTCTAACCACCTCTGTTTGCAGAACTGAAGAGGAAACGTGGATGCACATGTACCAGTAACATTTACAAAATCTTTTATTCTTGCTTGTGTCCAAAAAAAATGCTGGAAAAGGTATTTCAGAATTATGTCTCATTTCCATTTAACAGCATCCATTGCTGCCTTTCATACACCATGGACCTTGTGAAGTGAACAACTTCTGGCTTTAACAATGTTACGCCATATCCAGTGGCCAGAGCAGAATCAATCTTCTTATAAAAAGTCCAATTAAAATTTGGCTTATCCATGGATAACTGAATCAGATTAATTATTTAAGTTCAAATTTGCTGTCACAGATTCAAATACTGCGACCCTATCTGAGGCAGTACAATGACCAAGGAACTTCGATGTTAAATACAAGTACCAGGTCCTTGCTGTGCCGTGATCCCAAAAACAAACATGGAAATCGATTTGTTTAGTTTGAAGGATGTCATTGATGATCTCATCAAAATGCAAAACAAACTCTTCACATTTTATCCTATCCTCCAGAAGAGATGTAAAATATGGAGCAAATCCAAATGAGGCCAAATACGATGTTTTCTTGTCTGAAAGAATGAACTTTTTTGGCAACTGCACTGTCAGGAAACATGTACTGGAATACTTTTTGTTATTCCTGAAGATGAAAAGCTGCAGTGTTTATCTATAGTATGTACTGTCCAAAAAATTTCTGCTTTTAACATGTCTTCCTTTCCTACACGATCTTGCATAAATGCTGAAGTTGCTGACATTACTGAATAGGATGGTTGAGAAGTCTGATTTGAGATAACAGTACTTTTGCTGAATCGGGCTGTTGATGCTAGGTCAGGGTGATAAATTCGCAATTACCAACATATAAAGCGATCTACGTTGATAGACTCGGTGATGTTGTTCAGGGTCTATTCAGAAGGATAGAACCAAAAGCAATACCAACTGCAATGCATCTGGGAATGAAAGCTACTGATGTTGTTCATGATAAAGGTATTGGTGCTGTTGCTAGTAAAGCATTCTCAGCAATCAGGGATAGACTAGCATGATTAATATGCAGATCGCCAGCGGTCCGACCTCAGCCAGTAAAATTACCCAGCACTGAAGTTATGCCTGCAAATGTTAGTAAAGTAATAAATCAAGCTGCAAATCAAAAACTAGCAGAGTTGGCTGCTGTATCCCTGTCAGAAAAAGAAAAAAAATATAACTACGAGTTTGACAGTGGGAAGCGGTCTTCGTGTTAGACGATAACAAGTATAATAAAATGTTTAAACGTGTGTCTGATCCAGCATTTGACATGAATGAGCCAATGCTCACGGATGAATCCATCTGAAATTATCAATATTACGCACACAATGCTCGTGCTCCTGATGAACAAGGAAGAACTAAATTGCAAGTTCAGGATACAAGTAGATATTTTCTACCGTCTGAAGCATTTCTCGAAATTGAAGGTACAATCATAAAGGCTGATGATACAAATTATGCAGCTGATGTCAGAGCTGGTTTTGTTAACAATGGAGTTATGGCGTTATTCAGTGGTGCTACATACTTCATCAATGGAACAAATATTGAAGACTGTTCATGAAACATTGATGTCACTACAACAATATTGGGGCTTGCAAGATACAGTGATGATTACTCAAGATCAGCTGGACTTTCAATGATGTTTTACAAGGATACTACATATGCCAGTGACAACAGACAATATGACATAGGATGACAAAGAAACAACACAGACAACGTAGAAGCCGATGTTGCTCCTGTGGTTAAAAATATTAATCCAGATTTTAATCTGGGGTTTGCAGCATGTCGATCAATGCCAAAAGGTGATAACAGATCATTCTCATGCGCGATACCTCTATCTCATATATTTAGATTTTGCAGAAATATCCATAGGGTTATATTTGGAGTGAAACATACAATTGCCCTTGTAAGAAAATCTAGAGACAATGATGCAATCTGGCATCCTGTCGGTGAAGAAGGAAAAGTAGTTCTAACAAAGCTTTCACTGTGGATGCCTGCTAAGACCCCGTCGCTCACTGAAGAACAATGATTACTATCATTTATTAGTCAAGGAGGAAAATCAACCATTTCATGGTTGTCAATGACCACAGACAGCATTAATAGCAATGTTGATGGGGAGTTTACATGGCATATAGCATCATGGCAAGGAGTATCTGCACCACATCATATATTTATTGCTTTACAAAATGCAGCATGAGTAGGTAAACAAACAAGTAGTGTGATGATATTTGACCAACTTGGGGTTAAACAAGTTTCCTTGATAATAAATGCACATCAAAAACCATCTATGAATATATCACTAAACTTTAATAATAATCATGTAGCACAGGCCAATCATTGATTGATGACATTCATGGGACGAGATCAAAATGTAGATACCGGTTTACAAATATCTCAGCTTGATTTTACAACACTTTACCCGATTTACTTTTTTTCACTGGAACATCTAGATTTATTTAGACAATCAATCGTTGATATACATTTCAATGCTCATGTCAATAAAATAGGAACGGGTATAGATACTTACAGAGCAATCGCTGTGTTACTCTCAGATAAAACAATGCAACTTGAAGGAGTTGGTGGATGAATGAGAGTCATTGATGCCCCAGTGGAAAACATGTAATCGATTCTGAGTGCATGATCAGTAATTAAATCACTCATGATATTATAATGTCATATCATCATGTTAGTGTTACTCTGACTCCTGGTCAGATTAAAATGCTGCAATCAGCATTAAAAAAGAATTCTGGAATAAAAATATTACTGAAATCAGCACAGATCGCAAGTGATCTGATGGGTCCAAATAAACTATCCTTGACAGAACATCAACTCAGGCACTTCAATGAAGCCAAACGATCAAAAACCGGTGTTAGACTTGATCTTTCTGCGGGTACCATTAAAGACACTGCCAAGATGGGTGGTATATTTCCACTTCTTGCAAATATACCAGCATTGATAGCCACTGCAGCCCCAGCTGTTGCAAAAGCAGCTGCACTTAGTGCTGCTGGAACTGCTGCTGGGATGACATTAAAGAAAGCAACAGGCCATGGATTAACAAATTCCAAAATAAAAGGGTGGGGTATAAGACTACCAGGAACCCCTCATTTGTGGTATGGTCGAGGTCTGAGACTGCCCAGGACACTTTGCTAGACATGCTTCCCATGTCCAATTTGGATTTACATGATGATGCTAAGAAATTAAACATAAAAAATTTCAGGTGTTTTTATGCGTGATCAATTACCAGAACAACCAAATCGTGTTGAAACTGGTATTATTAATCTCGATGGAAGTTCTGGTCAAGGTACTCACTGGGTTGCATACATGACAGATCCATGTAGAGTTGTTTATTTTAGTTCATATGGATTGGCACCACCAAAAGAATTTTTAAAATATACCAGCAGAAACACTGCACTGATCTGGTATTCAACATTACCAACACAGACAATAACTGATCTGCCAATATGTGGCCATGAAGTACTCGCTGTGCTTGACGCTGCATCAAGGCCCCTGACACCACCTCATAAAGTTATGCATGAGTATACATTGTCATCCAATGTTTTAAACAGGCTTAGTGAATATACAATGGTAAATATTTACGGAAGATCTCCACGAGGCAAGCCCCAAGGTGACTTATCCAAATATGTAACCCTTGACGAGGTCAAGGATGAATTCTCTAATTTTTTTAGTCTTGCAGATGTGGACAAAAATGAAGTTGTTGTTTTTCAGGATAAGCAAGGACGGTTAAAGACTAGCAATATCCCATTGACAGATATCATTCTGTGGGTTCCAGGCGCGACCGAAGATAACTTAGTGGTGTTTGATAAAAACGGTAAAATTAAAAACTCAGAGGAATCAATTCTAACACTAATGGGAGAGATTACTGGATGTCTCAGAAGAATTGGAGACATTATGTATGGCGATCTCAACATCAGCAAAAAAACAATTATTAATGTGAGAGAACCAATATTAGGTGATGATGTGGCAACAAAAAAAATATGTGAACAGCAACAATGCCACAATCTGAACTGAGATCAGTAAATATGTTGCTAAAACTGGTGATACAATGACTAACAATCTCAATATGGCTAATAATAAAATTACTGGTCCTGGAGAACCAGAATCAAACAATGACGCTGCAACGAAGAAATACATTGACAAAAGCAACATCCCAATGATGACATCGTTAATGACAATCAATAATGGAATGACCACGTTTAGATCTGAATATACTGATCACGTAACAGCATTTACAAATTTTCGTAAAAACGTAAACAATGCCATTAATGGATTTTTTAAAAATCCAGCAGGCATCAACATTAAACTCTCTGACATCTGGATCAGCATTATGGACACCACTCAATAAATCCATCAAACATACCACTAAGGTTACCGGCATGTACAGGTTCTCAGTTCTCGGTGTTACAACATTTACAGTATCTACCACAATTTCACGGTATTGTCCAGTTAACAGATCTTCTGGATGTGTGTTAGTGATATTGGAGCAAAACGACAAGGGAACATTTGTGGTGGAACCCGAAGAAAAAGACCTTGGCGTGTTGTACTATTAGTGAATTAAATTTGTCGCCAACATGCCACCTACTTAGAGTGTTCCTATTACATACATAATGAACCAATCGACTGAGGTTCAACGGTTTAGATATGAGTAAGCGTGTTTGTGGCATACCCAAATGACATAATTGTATACTCTGCATCTGCCGTAATCACTGGAACAGTAACAGTCATCGGTGCATTATCAGCCACGTACATAATAGCACTAGTAATAGGAATTGGTATTTCAGTTGCAGCTGGTGTTGCTGGTATCCTTAATATCATTGCAAAAAATATCTACGTGCGCAGCTAATAAACTACACGAATATCAAACGTTGCTATCAGCGGCAACATGCGCACATGCTAAATTATCATCATTGATATTATCAGGTCTCAATGATGGAATAATATCAGACCATGAATTCAAAGAAATGATTAAGATTTACTATGAAGCAACAGGAAATCCAAACTCCGCTGTCTCCAACAAGGACACTGTCAAGGATTAGAACTGCCACAGTCTCCGATTTAGATCCCTGATTTAAATAATAAATATCGCAAAATCAAACAATGCAATTGCTAGAACAAATCATCACTAATACAACACCACCAACAACGATGATTATCAGTGAGCTCAACCAAACCAGAGTTTGATGTTAGCTTCCCAACGGTGATTCCAGCCAAAGAAATAGCACGAGCACAATTGCGAGTGTATCATTGCTGGCCAAATACTAGATCAAAGTCATTTGGTGGGTTGCAAGCAAATAATTCACTGGTATTTGCATATAAAAATAAACCTGATGGAACCCCTGATTGGCAAGTTGTGAGCATACCTACCGGCAGTTATCAAATAAAACAGATCAACGATAAGTTCCATCGCAGAATCAAATCTATTACCGGAAAAGAATCCAAGATCGCTATTATGGTTCATGAGCCAACATTATCAGCCATGTTAGAAATATCAACTCCAGATTATGCCATCAATATATATCAGTCATCAATCCGAACTGTGTTAGGATGGCCAGAAGTACAACCACCAGCACCTACAGCTCCACCACATCCTCAACTATCTGATTATACCTCAGATAAGAGTGCACATTGGGGAAAAACTCCAGATTATCGTAAAACGTGTGGAAGTTAATAAAAGATGATATTATATTCGATGTAAATAGCACTGATAAAAATCTGCAAAGTAAACTTATTCCAAAAAATATATGGATGGAAATTACAATTATTTACCGTGCAGCAAACAATTTTATTTGACGAGATTAATACCTGTCATAAAATATTAATGGACAAACTGCAGCAATCATTTGAGATTTACATAAGCGAGTATTCACGCACTGACTATTTAAGGGAGGAAATCATTTCACAAATAGATTATCTAAATCATGTTGTAATGGACCTTGAAACTGCCAATCAAACACTTGTGCAGGCCATAACTGACAGTACTCACAATATAGATATAGATATCACATATAAACAATTATTCCTCAACAAATATTCGATTACTGAAGCGGATCTGCCAATGTTTAAATTACCGGATTTAACGTCGATGAGCTACAGAAAAACATCAACGATATTATTGATGAGTACTATCCCAAAATCATCGCCGCATGTGGAAAAATATCCCCACTGACCAACATCCTCAAGCACAACAATGATCCATACAGTGGAGGTAGTCATATTTCACCGGGGGGTTGTAAACATCACGTCAACAATCGCAGTCAATCTTGTGTGTGATGCAATAAATGACAGCTATCAAGTAGATCTTGAAAAATCAGAGGAGGCACAGCAGGGATATATTCTATACACATTTACTCCTCAAGCTTGATTGTGTTAGAACTTGTTAATCCGGTTTATCTGAGATGTCATAATCCACTATTATTAGAGATAAATTTCAGACTTATTGACCAGTGCGGACACCTTGATTTGCAAGATGAATCCCTCACAATAAGTTTGTATGTGAGATCCTGACAAAGTCAATGAGTAAAAATCAAGTGAAATTTGAAGAAATCTGGAGGATTTTGTAAAATAAAAAAATTTCTTATAATAAATAAATCTGTTTCTGAGTCTGTTGGTGGTTATGTCAAACATGAAAAAATAAATTATTTGTATGGTATTATATAATGTACCAACGCAACAGAGTTTTTGTATACAACAAAGAGGTACTCGAAAATGCCGTCAAAACAATCTTGACACTTCCCACACAGAAAAGTTTAGTATTAATGTACTTACTGATGATTATGGTGATGAAAATTTTGTCAACACAGGAACAGTTAAATGAACTGCAACAAGAACATGTTATCACAGCTGTATGTGATAGGGATCAAATTCTGAATTATGCACATTCTTGCCTTAAACAGTCCAAGTTACATGAAATACTTAATAGACTGTCCGAAAATTAAAACTACCCATGGCAACTTTCCAATCCCCAACCCCCAAAATGCTATAAACACCATTGACAACACATTATTTATATTCGGTGTCACAACTTTCACTTTCACAATTCGATTGTTTACAATCCAACATAATTTTTTTCAGCTGTCTTACATGTGCACTCACAGTCTTTTTTGTTTTGTATTTGTGTGACAACTCTGATCTAATTTTCTCAATCACATTTGCAAGTGGAATGAATTGCTCAAATTGTGTGTCATTGACACAAGCTAGTGATTGTGTCATTGCCTGCTGGATTAATTTAATAAACCTGTATTTGGCTGCAAGAGTATATCTTCCTTCAGATTTTCGTTCTGCAGCACTTCAAAATCATTTATGATTTTTTCAGGATCAAGTTGATCAGAAATTTGTAAGCTGATGGTGCTCATATATTATTTTATGTCCAACAGGAATTATGATGTCTAGTCAGGCAATTAGCACAGATCGATCACATATACCACACTGGATTTCAGATTATATTCACACTATCTCAGTTGATCCCGGCCGTCCCCTTACTTATATAGAAAAATATTTAAATATTTTTTTTGTCGTCTGTGGAGATTCAAAGTTGTATTAATTTGTCTATGTGATCGCTAGTCCAGATGCATTACCGATTGCGCTATGATTCATGTTCTCCAATACACGTTCGGAACTCATATATAAAATTACACATAATGGGAAAAACCCAGCGAAAATCCCCTTCCTCCTTCCAGGTATAATACAACCGCTATGTTAAGTTCAGCTGGCCCACTGTGTGGGGTCTTTTAGCCCCCAGTAACTATATACCTGTACACGTAGGCTTGTCAATATAATTATCAAAACCTGCATGTACAGGTATAGACGAATTCTGGAGTCAGTCAGATGAGTGAAAAACAGAGTTGTTTTAAGATGGAACACTGATTTTGCTATCCTCAATAAAATGGAGGGCAATGTGAAACATATGAAATTCACGCTTCCATTCATGTGACCAACTGAGTGATTTTTAATTCTGGCCCTGGTATAAAACACCAAGAATATCCAAAGTTGTCTTCAGAAGCATTTAGTCCCTGCAGAGTTATTTCCCTTCATTGAAATTCAGGAATGTTTTCTTGTTCTACTTCATCGTAAACTTCAGGAGTGAGATACTTAAATATTATTCTTTATTTGTATTTCTTTGAAAATGTTGATCTGGTTATTTTATCTGCCACATGTTGTACTGAAGCTGGAAAAATACAGAAATATTTGGCAGCTGCATGTATCAATTGAAATTCTATTTCTTCCCATGTCTCTGTATTTACAGATATAACTGGTCTTGGAGATTTATTATATTTCCAGTATCCCCCAGTTTGCAATTGTGACTCTGTGTAATAGCCTGAAGATTGTTCAAAGAATTAACAAGTTTTTGGCCATTAATGTGATCAATCAAAAAGACCTTTTTTAACCAGACCATAAAAACACTCACAAATAAATCTATGACAGAGATACCTTCCCCTCCCTGCACCAAATATGAGATAACCAGCATTATTGACAAAACCAGCTGGTTCTTTTAGTTGACAGTTCCTAATTACACCAGCACAAGATGCCTCATAATTCTTGATGGGATGCTTCACAAATTCATCAGCATTATTTCCTTGCTCCATTTATATAATATATATTATTTGTATAAATTATTATTTTATTACTAGAAAAATAGGTGGGATGCTAGCCCAAAAATCTAGCGAGATAGTCTCCAGTGTTTTTTATAGGAGATTCATTGCCATAATTTTTTTTTATCATAATACACACAACTGCGTTTCCACCCCCCACCCCCCGACTCCTTTGTTACATTGTTACATTTCAAACACGGCTTTGGTCCCAGACTCCCTCCCTCATCACACACTCTGTAGGTGGTATCTGGAGAAATCCGTTACACAAACCTTATTACAAGGAGTTTTAGATCCAATCATCAACCACTTGCAATTCTTCTTTGCTTGAATCATTGTATATTAAAGTTTAATTTAAAATATATTTGCCTTAATTATAACATGGAAGAATTTACAAGATTATCTGCAATCAAACCCTCTCATGGGAAATTTGAACTTGACAGAATAACCCATGACTTGCTGAGGCGAGCTCTGGCTGATTTGATGAGTAATACTCTAATCAATAGTATCCATGAAGCCAGAAGAGAGTTTCGTAATGATGGAGCGGCTTATGTGTGGTTGACATTAAGAATTAGGCCAGACGATAACCCCCAAATTGATTCTACAATGAATGACCAGCAAGGAAGGACAATCATTAATTATCTTGATGAACAAAGATACATTTTTAGAATAAAATTTATCGCTGCCCTATCCGAGACAGATGACATGGATTATCTGTGACAAATGTGATCCTGTTCGATTACATCATGTTGAAAAAATGTTACGTTAAATAAAAAGTTCAAACCAGGAATACTGACTGGTACTGACAATCCATATTATGAGCAAGCACATCCTGTGACGACAGTTGTTTATGTGATATATCCACTGAATGATAAGCCTAGCGTTGATGACCTCCTGGCAATGAGAGTTTCGACACTGAATTGTGTTGCTGAGTTATTCTCAATCCGCTGATTATAGATCTGAGGAGATATCTGGGGGGGTATATTAAAAAAAGTCAAATGTCACAACCATCATCAGCACCATCGGTATATGATCCTGTGGCCAGACATAAAACCGCGGTAGATAAATTTGCCATATTGTCTGTCATGCTAACCAATCTGCAGCAACAAAACGCGTGACACCTGCTGCATCAGCAAGTTTACTAATCGCTGCTCTACCCCTCCAATATTCTCTTGGGCTATAATAAATTGACTCCATTGTAATAGTTATCTACGATTAATTACCAGCCCCTAGCACAAGTTTACCTTTCAATGCAGATCTTATAAAAAAATTAGCAAGCGATTCTCTGAGGACCACAATAATTATATCCAGGAAGATGCTTCTCACCAGGATACATAGCCCATGGAGTCCCTGGTAATTTTTCCAGTGAAGCAGCGATATCTCTGCCTATTTCATGAGAGATTATTCTGTATTTTTTGTACCTCATTTCACACGCTTGCCTGTAAGTGCACTTTTTATACCTCGTCATTATTGTTTTTAATCCACTGGTGGGGATGGGTGCTCTGCATTGAACACAATATAAATTCATATAATTATTATATATTCCTACAACATGGATATCATTGATTTCTCAGCGACACGAAAGCAAGAGCCAGTCAAGCATCATCCAGCGCTACCAAATTCTATCAGAGCAATTATCATAGGTCCATCTTGGTCTGGTAAGACGCAATTGTTGCTTAACCTGATAATGAGATGGCTCAAGTGGGATAAGTTGTATTTAGTGGCACCATCTGTGGATGATCAGTGATGCTACAATGTGCTTAAAGATTTTAATGAAAATGCAAAATTATTGGGCGATGTCGGCAATGATATTATTGATTTTATCACCGATATTGATGATGCGCCATTGGTAGATGATCTCGATGGATGTATTAATAATCTTGTAGTGTATGATGATGTGATGCTAGACAAACAATCAAATCCAGCTAGGATATTTTCCTGAGGCAGACACAAAAACACTGATATCATATACGTTACTCAGCGATATATACAAATACCTGAAGTGATCAGAGATAACTGCAATCTTCTGGTTGTCTCTAGTGGTGTTGATATCCACACAATAAGAAACATCCATCAGACTTTTGGTGTTCAGGAGGCATGGATATGATTAAGTTTAAAAACTTCTTCTCAAAAATGTAAGCAATTCCTCATGGGTTTATCACGATAAATTTACATGATCCTCGTTCATGATATCGCATAGGTCTCAATAAAATTTTTGGCTGAGAGACCTATTACCTAACTGCATTGCTACAAGGGTGAATATCCTGGGGGTAAAACAAGTGTCAAGACTAAAATGCACTAACCCTGTAGAAACCTCGGTTTAGCGTTAATGACGCTTGTATTTCAATTTCGTATGAAGCTTTATTTTTGCAAAATAGACTGCTCTAAAAAATGGTCTGTTCACCCTCCCCTACTTTAGCGTTATTGACGCTTGTCTGTTCATTTTCATTGGAAGCTTTATTTTTAAAAATGGACTTATCTAAAATGTGGTCTGTTCACCCTCCCTGCTGCTGTATTAAATCAAGGCACTCAAGAAACATTTATAAGGATCACAAATTAACCGCAGCCACTTGCTGGTGGTGTTTGGAATTTGTAGCATCAGTGCCTCCATTGGTCACTTAAATTATTAATTACTTAAAGTATTAAGTACTTAGAGTGCGGGCACTCCATATAATGCCCACCCCCCATTCAATGAATTATGATTCCACTTACAGATTCAATCAAACCCATGATTGGCAGCGATCGCTGAGCGACATGATAGACACGTATACGGCAAAAACAAAAAAAAATACCATCGATGCATTGTGGTTATTGACATTGCTGTGAATGCTGCATCAGCTGTAGTTGCTGGAATGATGACATTAATTGGCACATTATCATCCACCTACATGATATCCACAGTGGTGGGAATCAGTATGGCTGTTATAACAGGGGTTGCTGGTATTGCTAATATCATAGCCAAGAAATTATTGTCATGTGTAACTGATAAATTACATCATTATACAGAGTTGCTATCCATGGTAATACATAAATACACCAGATTATCATTGCTGATAACGTTGGCATTGAATGATGGTATTATTACTGACTGTGAATTTGATACAATGAATAATATTTATTATGAGGCAACTGGGACGATGATACCCCCAGTGCCTCCACCACTACTAGCTTTGGGAAGACCCAATTAGAATTAAGGGTATAAAATAATAATAATAATGACTTTATTTAAAGAGGGTAACACAATTAGCTAATATACCTTGAGGCCCTCATACAAAGGAATTTGTTTATTTTAGCTGCATCTCTGAAGCCACTGGATATATTGGGTTTGGAAGAAGGAAATAAGAGTGGGCATTTCTAATCTCAACTGGAGTACTATTTCAGAGCAAAGTTCCGGAGTATTGGAAACTTTTTTTAAAATACTTCCTTATTTGGTTTGGGAATTTTATACTGTTTGGTAGACATGGATTGCAGGTGGGGAGTATTACCAGGTAGCCTATACTGGAATAGTGATTGTAAATATTCAGGAGCACTATTACTGGATATCCTGTTCATTAATGTGGCTTTTCTCGAACTGATTCGGTCTTTAATAGGTAATATTTTTAATTTACCAGCTAAATTTTCCTTCCTTTCTTTCTGGATTGATATTAGCCCAAATGCTCTTTTTTGAAGATGTGCCAGCTTAGTTATGTTTTTATCATTTGAATTACCCCATACTGTATTACAGTAGTCTAAATAGGGTTGTATGTAACTGTTATAAAATAGTTTTCTGTACCTTTCAGGGAGAAAATGTCTTATTCTACTGAGAAGCCATAAACTTGAATTGACTTCTTTATTGATATGTTTGATATGTTCAGTCCATGATAGGTTATTATCTACCAAAACACCAAGTAGTCTATCATGACAGACCATTTGCAAATTGTTATCCTTCAATGTCAGACATAGTTCATCACTATCAAGATATGTCCTTTTTTTGCCATGTTGAGATGCGTAATATTTTAGTTTTACCAGTATTTACCACCATGCCATTGCATGTGCACCTGTTGTCCAGTTTGTTTAGGGCATTCTGTAAAGAAATTTCGAGTTCATGCTTTGTGTTTTGGTTGTCTGACAATGTTGTGTCATCTGCATAGAGATCTGTAGATGATATTGAGACCCTTAGTAAAAGTGATTAATTTGGTTTCTGTCAATCCAGTGTATTTGCGAATGCATAACCCCTCGATGTCTCATATACTTTTCGCCTTACAGACCAAAATAATTATGTTTTGGTCACTAGAAATGAAATACTATCAATCAGTCTTTATGTGCGAGATAGGGTCATGTAAAAAAAGATTCTTCATCCCACACAAACATAAAAAAGAGGACCCCAGCCAGTGTTAACAACTTGGGACTACTTACTACAAAATACTAGAATGGCTTGTTTACCGCATTGCTGTTCAGTCTGTAGGTCACATTAGAGTGGTTTGGCAGTCAGCCAATGAACGAAAACCTCAACTCTATACACACGCGACATTCCAAACTCAGGTATCCTGTGTCACAATTTTCCCATGCATGCTAGCTAAACAATTTTCAACAGCTCTCCCACCTCCTCACAGTGCAGTGTGAATCAGTTTTGCTTTCAAGCATAAATTTATTTAACTGTCTTAATTTAAAATTAATGGTTGTTGTTTACTTCATATTCAACAGGTAATGCTGGCTGGATTTTCTCCATTGCAGTTGCAAAGGT
>JAECUM010030639.1:0-43127 GCA_016617855.1 Megalonaias nervosa | reverse complement strand
AGCAAGATTTGACACATCAACTAAATCTATCGCCCAGATATCGTCAACGGCATTTGCGACAACTTTACGTCGTGGAAACTTTTTTATTTAGGTTTGTTTAATTCAGCTGCAAGATCATCATACAATTCTTTTCCAAGACCTAACTTATATTTTGTTCCTATCATTCCTTGAACTAACTTTCTATCAAATCGTTCTCTCATATTTACAGGTTTCATGTCGCGTAGTTCATCTAGCATTCCTTTATCGCAGCTGTGCTTATTTTGTTCGTTATCACGGTAGCAGATATCGTGACGCATTGCTATTGCATCAACTTGATTGTAAGGCTCTTGTCCAGGCAGCGGATTATCATTTTCATCTAGTTGTTTATCTAGCGGATTATATGGTCCAGTGTATTTATGGCCTGGTAATGTCCAACCTCCTTTTGGTTTCGGCAATCTGCCAATTAATTTTTATACATATTCTAATTATTTCTCTGTTGTTGCATTTCTGACAGTATGTAACAATTTTATTTTGCTCCAGACAGAGATCTTTATCACAATCACGCTCGCATATCATTATTTATTAATCATCTACTAAAATAACCCTGTCGCACATTCCAGCTGCGGATAATTTCTTTAAAAACATACTTTTTCTTTTTCCACAGATTGCACAAATACTTTTCAGCATCACCCTGTTGTTCTTTGTTTTATCTGTTGTTTCATCTTTATTTTCTGTTTAGTTTTGCATTTGAGACAATATGTTGACACATCCCTTAGTTTTAATAAAATTAATTGCAATCTCATCATTAACATGAGAAGGTTGATTGTCAAACTGTAAAATAAATGTTAAAAAATTGAATTTAGGCTGGGACATTTGTTTTATAAACATTATGCAATAGTATCCACAAGCTGATGTCCCAACTGGCTGAATCTGATTAGACGAATAATTTATTATTTTATATTTTTTGTTGATATATTGTTTTATTACATCACTGGAAGGAATTCCAAATGAATCAAAATAGTTGTTATTGCAAACTGCTACCCAGTGTGTGCCAGATCCGTCGTTAAAATCTTGTATATTTATCACACACGAACCACAAGCTGGTGCATTGTGAAGTTCATCTTTGGAATAAACACCGTAGAATTTTTTTTTTTTTTACCTTATCAAGTATATTGAAGTTATTTAACGCGGGCGTGTTCATGGTAATGTTAGTCTTCGACCTATTCCCAGCAGATTGAGCAACAGACTTCCCGCTACTCCCGCCAGTAATGGTCCTAAAATCCGCCTCTTTTTTTGTTTTTTGTGATCGCGTCTTTCTTTTTTCGTTGTTGTCTTTCTTTTCGCTGTCTTTCGTCGGGGCATTATATTAAAGTTTTAGACAAAACTTTTCTTTAAACCGTCTCCAGAGACAGCCCTTTTGTTGCGCCAGACACTGCGGCAGATGCTGTTGCTAATCCTAATGTACCAAGTACTGGTAGAATTTTATGTATTATCGTTTTAGCCATTACCGGCCCAAACAAACCGCCTCGCTTAGCCATCGCAGTTACTTCCGACCCTCTTATATTTAAACAAAAATTTTACCGCGATCGTATTTATTTATCTGTGCTTTAGTTAGCATTAATTTTGTTAAAGTACCGCCCGTTGTCGATGAATTAATTTTTAGTGATACCGGCCTACGCTTAGCAATAGCAGCCGCTAATTTTTAACTTGACCGTCAGTCAAATATATTTCTTTTCCGATGTATTTTGTCATATATCATGAGAGTTATATCAAAATTGGACTGTCATTTTACCTCCAACAGAGTCAGTTGTTATAAATCTGTCGCTGATCACCAGCACATGAACGTACAACGCATCTGGAACCATACCTAATGTCCAGGTAATTTCAATATCAGCTGTCGAATCAACACCTCGCTCGTTGCATTTACTAACATCAAAAGAAAATATCGGATAAAGTGTACGAAATTCCTCTACTGATATTTGAGATCCATCTCCAACGTCCTGATATTTCTGCACTGCGTCTATAAGATACATATACGGTTGAGTAAGATTTTTATTAGCTTCATCCGCGAAATTGCATTCTATCGCTTGTTCTGGATACTGCTTGTAGTTTATCCTGGCGTATATTCTCCTAACATCAGCGTTATCAAATATTGCATTATTTTGTTGTTGGTTACCGCGTCGCGCTTGTTGCTGAAATACAACAAATAATTGTTGTGGTAGTTGTTCGCTTGGCGTTGTTGTGACACGCCATGTGTAGTCGGTAGCATTTGGAACTGCAGTCTGATATATTTTATGTTGCTGAAAATAAATTCTCTTTGTATAGTTTTGAAGCATATCATTTAATTCTACTGCTTTTGTAAATGACGGTGTTATTCGTGGCATCCATAAAGCAAGTTTGTTTATAATAAATTGAACATCAGCGCCGCCAACCCGAAGTAAACAATTATTTTGGTCTGCCCGATCTAATAAGTGTGTGTTTAACTCCACGAAACACTTCATTGTAATCCTTTATTGTAATCGCGACAAAATCCAAATATTGTACTCAATGGCAGCATCATTGTAATTTGACGTGATTCTGCTGCAAGTGCCTTTCTCCTAACATAACCATCATTGTAACGTATATTTCTTACGCTAATTGCGTTATTAATCAAATTTAACATTGCAACACCGTTCGCATCTGCAGTTGGTGGTGTTATACCAAGATTATTACAAGCAGCAGTAAGTGAAATTCTTAAAGCGTCTGCTTTAGCTCTTGCAGCTCGAGGGGCTATACCAAAATTGACAGCGATAGCAATAAGAAAATTTCTTACAATTACAGCATCTGCAGCTGCATCAGCCCCATGCTCTAATATTCCTCTTGAAATAAACTCACCTGGCACAGCTACACCAGCTCCAGTGTCTTTAAACCACATCATGTTAGTTGCAGTCGATCTAGAGTAATCGTCACTAAACGAAATAATATTTAGTATTCTACTTGCAACTTGTAGGTGACTTAAAATATCTTCCATTGTTTGATTAGCCAGGTGATACCTGGCACTTTTAAATGAGCTCCAACCGTTGTTTATGTGAGCTATTTCTGCTCCAGCTGCAATTGCAGCAGGTGGATTAGCTACTGTCATCATCTGACCACGAACTTCCAACATTGCTTTATGAGGCAAATGAAATACATCCTCGTCGCGTGTATGAAATGTTCTAACACCAGCCATATTAGTCTCATTAGAATTTTCGTCGAGATATTCAACGTACTCAAATTCTGTTACTGTATCATCTACGTCATAGGTCTCCGCTAAGTTGAGGTAATCTTTAGCAGACATTTTTTATTTACTAGATTATATAAAATTTGGCGCTGTTGCCTTAGATATTAATTTTTTTATAATTTGCTCTCCTCTTGGCGATAAGTTTTTTTGTTGTCTTTATTATTGCACGTTTAGTTTCTTCCGTTGGTGCGATTTCTGATAGAACTTGTTTTATTTCTGGCCTGTTGCCTTTTATTTTATCAGTTATTTTTTGTCCCCCTGCAGTTCCAGCGTCAGATGCAGCTCCGGTCGCAAACGCTTTTGATGCGTCCAGAGCAATTGGAGCAACTTATTAATATTGTGTTTACGTCAGTTATATTTCACTGGAAGTCAGAGGAGTGTCTAAAAGAGGATTGTTGTGATTGGATTGGTGACTGTTGGAAGGGGGGGGGGGCTGCCATTGGACGCAAGGCTCCCGTTCGAGGAATATTTCAGGGACGGATTGGGAAGAAGGTAACCGATGCAACTGCTGAGTAAAATGGTCCACAATTGTTTGTCTCCTTGTTGAAAACTCAAATTGGCAATGGCAGCACCGATGACACAATACATCACAAAGATTTGGCAGAAAAAGACGATTTGCGTTTAAGGCACACGTTCTCCACACCAAACCCACAAGGGTTGCTTTTGTAGATCTTGCACAGAAGAACTGGGCGAAGGAGTGGTCACTGCAGTAACTGAGGCTGTGTTGAAGGGCATGATGGTCACTTCTTTTTATAGTCGATGATTTGCGAAGCGTCGATCCAAGAGTCAAAACTAGGAGGATATCCTTTCCAACGTACTTGGACTTCTTCGAGACGTTTTGTTCCTACTTCTCGGGTTCTTCGATCGAGTATGCTTTCGATCTCGTGCACTTCGTCTTCTTTTTTGGTCACAGGTTGTAACTCGGGCAAGTAAAACGTTCCTTTGAACACTTCTCCGTTCATGTCTTCTGATTTGTAGACGGGAGGATGACGGCCACGCACACGTTCGGTGACACGAAACAATTCGGTGGTCCAGTTGGGTAAGTAACCTTTGTCGAAAGTGCGTTTGGTTTTGCCAATGCGCACGCAATCTCCTGCTGCCAGTACTTCAGTTTTCTTGGGCACAGTCACTGTCGGGGACGTACCAAACAGACGCTCGAAGAAGGTGACTTCATTGTCGGGAGTCACTTCTTGGGGGGTACGTCCGATGCTTCGATGGTAAGATTGGTTGTACGCTTGGACGAGGTGCGGTAAGACGTCGATGTATTTGAGAGTGTGTTGATGCGTAAAATATTTCCACATGCGTTCTTTCAAGGTGCGTTGAAAACGTTCCACGATGCTGGCTTTGGTTTCGGGATTCTCGGTGGTGAAAAAATGAATGCCACGTTTCTTCAATTCTTTTTGGATAGCTTGGTTCAGAAATTCGGTGCCTTTGTCGGTTTGCCATCGAAGAGGGTGACGACCGCTTTGTTTCAACACCAGTTTGAGGGCTCGCACTAACTCACTTCTCGATTTGGAAGTCAATGGCACGACCCATGCAAATTTGGAAAAGACGTCGATGACACAAAACAAATATCTGTAGCTACGATTGTAGGTGGCCGAATGAGAGACATCGGCTAAATCGGCTTGCCGTTGAGGATCGATGCCCTCCACTCGGGTGCGACTTCTGGAAAATTTTCGTCGAATGGGTTTGTGTAAAGTGTACGTGGCTTGTTCTTGTAACCAGCGTTGTACTTGAGGTAAACGGATACTTTTCAGTCGAGTTTTAGCAGCACGATACAATTTCTGAACCCCACCGTAACCTGCAGGATGGGATGGATCGTAGTAAATGCTGGCTAACACCTTCTCCATTTTTTAATAAGTGATCCACTCTTCGCTGATGGTACTCTGAAGTGGTTTAGAAACGGCTTTACGTGTCCGATGTGCCTCGGGAGTAGACGTCGAAGGTAGTTTTGGTGGTGGTGGTGGTAATGGGATGGCTTTGGTCTTCTTTTCTTTTTTCACTTCTGCTTTCCCTTCTTTCTTTTTCACTTCTGTCGACATCATTTTTTAACCCAAGCTTTAAGTTCTTCTCGTTGCGGTGTAGGGGAAGGGGTCAACAAGGACGCTGCAATCTTACTAGGGATGGGAGCTGCTGATGGTGTTTGAAAGACTTCTCGCGCCTCTTCTTCCTCAGGCATACGTGAGGCTACGTCTGTCTTGACCGCTGGGGGTGGTAGTGGTGGTGTTGGTTGACTTTTCATCAAGGCCTTCAGATCTTTCAGAGTGGGTAGAGCTGTTTCGTCTAAAGCTTTCTGGTGAAAGAGTTGCAGTCGTTGTAACAATTGACCGTACCGTTGAGATTTTTCCGTTTCTGACAAATCGTTGCGATCCATCAATGATTGCAATTCGTGTTGTAACTGGGACATCTCGGTCAAATGAGGATTGGGAGGTAAATGCGGGGTTCGTTTTTCTTGCCAACAACAGTATTCCATCCATCGTTTGTAAGGCACTAAAGGTAGTTTTCGTCCTTCCATCGGATTTCAAGGATCACGTCTGAGATCTTTTGACTCCAAAGGTCCCTTTTATCTTCTTGGATCTTTCTATCTTCATCCTCCCAGGATGTTTCCCAATAGTCCTTTCAGCAGGGGTCCTCCTATTGTTCCCATTACTCCTTTTAGTAAGGGTGCTCCCACTGTTCCCATTACACCTTTCAGTAACATGGGCAAAAAGGGTAAAATTGCTTCTCGTTGCAGCAACATCTTTTTCTTTTGGCCAGTGGGTATTTTCTTTTGGACCATTTGGCGAAGAACGTGTCGATGTTTGGCTAAGCATTCTTTCTGGTGTTTAGACAAAGGTATTGTGTCTTTCAAGACATTCAGACAACATTCGCACACGGTATCGATGAGGTCTTTGGAGGCAGTTCGAACGAGTTGTTTTCGCATGGGTGGAGGAGCTTTGGACAGAACGGACAACATGTCCCAATGTTTGGCTAAAGGAGGTGGCAGTCCTTTCCTTTTCTTTCCTTTGGGGGTAGAAGAGGAATGTCTTTTTTGGGGTGACATCTTTCTTGTTTGGTTCGTTGGTTCCGTGGCACACAGCAAAAAATACACTAACGTCAATGGCTTGTCACACGGTCTTTTATCCTTTTCTGGGGACTATCGCTTCGTCATAAAGGTGACAACGTGTTTTCCAAAATCGCCAAAGAATCCTCCTCTTTGGTGGCTCCTCTTTTTCTTTGGACGAGTGTGTCTTTTGTGGAGGTGACGTCTGTGTTTTTTTGGATGACGTGACTGTCTTTTTCTTTTTCCTTTTCCTTTTTGGACCGAAGAATGAACACGATGGTAACGGTGTGCACTTCTTGGAGGGACAATCTTTCGGCGTTCAGCAGCACAACAACACTAAACCTATCGTTTGCCTCAGGTCTTTTTTATACTGGAATGCGTTGCCACTGATTGTCTTTACGTCGTATCAACTTGATGACAGGCAACACACGTCGTGGAGGAGTTCGCAACGGACTAAATCGGGACAGTTCTTGCTTGGACAAATCCAGTAAACTCTGTAACACACCCGTTCTCTCTTGGACTTTGGGGGCAGGTACTTTGTGATCAGCGGCCACTGCCGCTAAAGAGGAAGAGGGTGTCACCGCTGGAGAAGAAGATTTTGGAGACGCTCTCTTGTGGGTTGAAGCTGTTTTCCGTGGACTGTTCTTTTTCTGAGGCTGTGACCTGGTCTTGACACCGTTGCTCTTTTTCTATTTCTTCTGGGTACGTTTGGGTGTGGCTTTTTTCTTGGGGACGACTTTGGGAGCATTAAGATCCCATTTTAAGAGGGAACGAATGATGACACCTCCTGGAGAACCGCTTCCTCCAGGTTTCAAAATGATTTGCTTTTTGGCTTGAGTGTCAATGCGAGGATCGGCTAGCTGCGTCAAGGCGACTTTGTTTCTCTCATAAAAACGTTTGGTTTGATGTGGAATCTGAATGATGCCTTGCAGTAATTGACGTGTTGTCACCGTAAACCATAGTAAGACTTCTTTGAGACTTGCTTCTAAGACACGAGCACGTATTTGTGGATTTTTTTCGCGACAGATGCAGTACAAGGCACGAATCAATTTGATGGGAAGATGAGACTGAAGGGACGTCATGTTGACTATGTGTGAGATAGAGCCAAAGTGACCGAGGTTTTCATAGATTTTTTATGGGTGAATGTTTTCGTGGTTAAGTCGACGACGGGGACGTGTACACGACAGGCCCTCCGTCTTAGCACCAGTGGTGAAACTGATGGGTACGAAATAGCAAATAATCGGGAGTGGTGGGTTTTAAATCCACGAGTAAATAGGCCTGTGGGGTTTGAGTGGCATCGTCGTACGCACGAGTCAGCCAAGGCGTTCCTAACTGTTTGGCTAACACTTGCACCTGCGATTTATCTCTAGGGCTTTTAAACAAGACCACGTAATGAGCATTGAGACTGATGGTGCGATGGGCTTTACTTTGTTGAAACAAATTTTGAGTGATGCAAATGACACTGGCATTACGATGATGCCCTTTGCGCGTAAACCAAAGTTTAATTTCTTCTTCGTCTTCTCCTAACATGTCGTCAAAGATGACCAAATGGGTTTGACTAAGGTCAGACACAATCCGGTCGTCTTCGCTAGGAATGCCTTCTACAAACACGATGGAATCGCCTTGACTTTCTCGCAGAAGGCTGTACGCCGATTGCCACTCTTTGTAACACCACACGATGCGTTGAGGTGGACGATCGATCAAATGATGTTTATGTTCGATCAAACGTTTGACATATTCGGTTTTGCCTGAACCGCTAGGTCCAGCAATGAGCATGTTAAAGGGATGTCGAAGATACAAGGCCTCCCAACTAGCACGATCTAAGTGTTCGTCGATGACTTTGAAAGTGGAGGAAGAGGGAGCAGACACAGTAGAGGTAGTCATAATAGTAGCAGTGCAAGGAAAATGTCAGTTTTGAAACGAAGACAGACAAGACAAGAGTTTTTATACTTTTATCAGGACAGGTTTATTGTCATCTTTAAATGTGAACAAGACGAAAGACAAAAATACATAAAAGCCAAATGGCTAAGTACATGAATAAAAGACACATCAAAACGATCATAGCGGAATATAAACAAGTCTCTGTACGACATTTGTGGTGATCAAGAGGTGAAATCGTAGGGGTAGTGTATAATGTTCTTAGAGTCTCTACACTCGTTGGTACAGTCACACAGGGGTCCTCCCGGAATGGCCTTTCGGGGATGTTAATGACTGTCCTGTCCTGCCCTGAAGGGAGTGGTTCTTCTTCTTCTGGTACTGTCACTAACACAGGTTTAAAAGTTACTTTTTTCACGGAATGTTTTAGTTGTTTAGGATTACAAATCTTTTGCATAGTGTGCCACATCTTTAATCCAAGCTTCGAAGCCCAAACTTTTCCAGTCACGTACATCTGTCCAGTGAGGGTGTAAGTCACAAGCTACACACACGTCGTCGTACACATCTTCAGTACCTAAAAGTTCACGAATCTTTTTTTTTCCGCAGAGGTAGAGAAGTATCGAGATGAAAGCGCAAAGCTTTGAGCAGAATGAGTCTCTCGTGTACATTTAATGGGATCACTTTCATGCTTTTTGGAATGGTAGGTACTGTTCGTAAAGAGTCCACAAAGAATCAGCTGGTAAACGAAATCCCAGAAAGCAAGTCACTAAGACACACACAACACGTCGACGCCAATTCAATGGACACAGTTCTCGTAATAGGTGTTGGTAATCCTCCACTGTTTGAATAGTGTCATTGATTTCCTTCCACGGAATCTGTTGTATCACGAATGATAAAGGTCGTGGCATAGTAGTCTGTTTTTATACCCTCTTTTCTCTTACCTCAAACACTTCTCCTAGAGCGAAAGTAATGAACGTAGTGAGTAATTTCTGACCACTGCCATTCAGGGTTTACTGGTGGTGATGGACTTTGACTTGGTGTAGACTCTCTGGGTCTAGATTCTGGTTCACTCACCTCATCTTCAAAATCGCTGGCATGAATTTGAGCCAAGACTTCAGCTACTGTGCGAGGCGATAAATCACGTTTCTGCCTCTTACTTTCTTCTCCTTTCTTTACGAAATGATGTGATCGTTTCATCTTGACTGTAAAAAGTTAAATGAATACATTTGAAACGCCACGGACCCCTATATATCCATGTCAGACTCAGTGTATATATAAAGGGCAGGTGCCTTCCCTCTCAGTATTCATTTCGCTCTCAAGCCGACCAGCACGATGGAAGAACCCACACAGATCGAACTTCTGATCAGAGCTTTGCGAGGTGTCATAAGAAAGTTTTCTTCAGACAAGCCGACGGACTACTCTCCCTCCTTTCGAGATAAAAGTCAAGATACTTGCTATATCTGTCAGAAGAAAGGGCATTGGGCTACAGAATGTCCAGACCGTCAAAAAAGCAAGACCAGTGTCAAAAGAGACAAAAGTCAAGATACCTGTTATCATTGTAAAGAGAAAGGACATTGGTCTTCAGAGTGTCCTAAGAAAGAACAGGAGCAGGAGGAGGAAGAAGAAAAAGAGGTGCCCTCGGCAAAGGAAGAACCCCGTCACGTTCAGAAAGAGAATACAAAAAAGAAAAGACGAGAAAAAAGTCAGGAAAAAGAGGAGGAAAAAACTGTGAAAGTGAAGAAATTTAAGAAACAGAGAGAGTAAAGAAAAACGACAAAGAAGAAGTCTATGAACTTTTTAAAAAAGTGTTGTGTTATATTGTGTTGTGATATTGGATTGTAAAAATTTGTACCAGAATAGACCAGACTGAAAAATCGTAAGTGTCTCTTGGTTTTGATTGTTTAGAATATTAAGGACCTACACTCACGCACTCATACACGTACATCATAATGTTAAAAAAAATAAAAAGGAATTTGAGTTTTAATTGATTTTGACAAAATGAATAGTATCTCTTTTCGAAAGAAGTGAGTGGCTCTGAAAAGGACCTTATTCACGTTCGTTTGTGTGGATAGTATATATGTGTATGTTTTATGCATTCTCATTCGTTGGTGTGGATAGTATATGTGTGTGTATTTTATGCGTTCTCATTCGTTTGTTTGGATAGTAAGGATGGTGTGTTTATACGTTCGCGTCCGTTTGTGTGGATAGTAAATATTATATGTTTTTTCTTCTCTTCCCGTTTGTGTGGATAGTAGATATGGGTGTGTTTTTTCTTCTCTTCCCGTTTGTGTGGATAGTAGATATGGGTGTGTTTATGCGTTCGCGTCCGTTTGTGTGATAGTAAGTATGGTGTGTTTATGCGTTCGCGACAAAGACCCTTTTCAGGGTCACTCCACTCCTTCGAAAAGATATTTATTCTTTCTTGCCTAAAAATTTTTTTTATTCGATTGTATAATTTATATTTAACTCCCCAAAACATTATTCTCTTACCTAAAAAATTTTGTTAGTCGATTTTATAATTTGTGTATGATAGATTGATGTTCATCAATCTATGGAAAAAAGCGAATATATAAAACATACTATACTATACTATTCACTGACACGAACGCGAATGATTCAAACTTTATATAGAAATGACACAGGTGGCATGACGTCACGGTACTTGCTATACACAAACACGGACGCGAATGATTCGTGTTTGTATATAGAAATGACACAGGTGGCATGACGTCACGGTACTTGCTATACACAAACACGGACGCGAATGATTTGTGTTTGTATATAGAAATGACACAGGTGGCATGACGTCACGGTACTTGCTACATTGTTGCAAGTGTCTAGGAGTTAAGGAATTAAATTGATGTAGAACACGAATGGTTCGTGATTCTATGTATTTAAGTAATTTGGTATAAGCCATAAGCCTACGAAACAGTGGCTGATTTTTTACAGTTGCTGTTTTTAGTACTGTTGATTGGCTGATGGCTTGTGTATAGAGAGTTATAATATCCACAAACACGAATGCGAATGATTCGTGTTTGTATATAGAAATGACACAGGTGACATGACGTCACGGTACTTGCAATACACAAACACGGACGCGAATGATTCGTGTTTGTATATGGAAATGACACAAGTGGCATGACGTCACGGTCCTTGCTACATTGTTGCAACTGTCCAGTACCGTGAGTAGTATGCTAGGAGGCTGATCCTAAACCAAATGCGGATTCTGGACCAGAACTCCAAAGACCTGCTGGATTAACTTTTTTTGTGATAAAATATTTTTTTCTTCAGTATAGTAATAGGCTGATCCTAAACCAAAAGCGGATTCTAGATCAGAGACCCCCACCCCTCTACAAAAATTGGAGACCTCTAGATTTTTTCATATTGAACAATGAAATATTAATATAAAATGTATAATAATTCAATAAGACATGTTGGGTTTGATCTAACAAACAGATTTTGTAAGAGATTTGATTCAATAAAATCAGCCTCATGCTATACTGGCATAAAACCTAAAATAATAAGCGTCTGTATTAAAAGGTTAGTTACCATATATCACCAAAATATGGGTCAGTATGGCTGTTCGCAACTGAAAATGACGAACGAATAAGAGGTTGGTCAGACATTTATTGACAATATGGTTGATATTTTATTTGATAATGATATTTCTAAAGCTAAAAGTCAAAAATAAACAGCAGCGATGACGTTCGGTCTACTGTTGTAACCATATTTTATGATAATCTTTTTCATACCTGCTGACTCTCATTGGTAGGATATCTGTTAACATACTGTCGATAATACGAAACTCGCGTATTAAGTCATCCATATCATATTTTACACCTCGCAAGTAAGAACGTATCTGATCAAGTAATTTTTTGTAAGTCGTACTTGCTGTTTTACAAGAATTTTTTTTTTTTGTTTCAAGTTTAGGTTCAATTTTTTTTTACAAGTGTTGAAAGAGAGACACCGACACCAAATATTATTAACAAAAACGGATTTAATAATGCTCCACTTGAGATTATGCCAGAGCTAGACATTAACAATGGCAAATATGATATTACTCGAAATATTCTACGGTAGTATTTATAACATTCTTTTACACACCAGAGGTTTTTATGATAAAATTTGTAATATTGTACTAGTGCGTCAACATCTTGTTTTGGAATTTCTTCTGAAATATGATTGAAATCGATGATAATTTTTTTCATCATACAATTTTTTTTATACAGTATTAAAAGTTCTAGTACCAGCAATCGAATCAAGAAACTCACGGAACTTATTATTGTCAGGATCAGCTATAAAAATTCTGTGTTTATCATAAACATCTAACGAAGTATCCTTATATCTTTCATCTGTTAGTACCTCATTTTTCTTTAACCAACTGTAGAAATCAAAAGTATTTCCTACTTCAACCGCATACAAATCTGTTTTATTCACCAAATTACTGTAATCGCTTTCTGTTTCATCAATATACCCTAATACCGAGCTTATTTGATTTAACGTGAAATTTTTAGAACAAGATGTTGTCTGATAATTGCATATGCGACCACGAAATTTGCTAGCATTAATTTTTGGAGCGCTTCTTTTCTTAATAATCCCACACCTAAAGGTGCAATGGGAGTAATTCTTAAAAGAGAGACTATTTGATCCGATAACAATCTGTATGCGTATGTTAATATTTTTTCAGTTTCATTGTAATAATTTCGTAATGACAATAGCCTAGAGCGCTGAAGTGATGGTAATGGAATATTATTTTCTTCACTTATGTCGTAATAAGAATCAATTTTTACTTCCAACTTTGTTTGTTTGACTTTATAAAAAAGTTTTCTAGCTCAATATCATTAAGATCACTAATTTCGTTGTCAAAATCTTTAATTTTTTTTAGAGACCTATCAACAATAATCGGATTAAATTCTGGGTCTTTTTTACGTATCATTGGCAAAATAGCGTTTGCGTACACTTTAATAATTAACTCGGTGTCTGGTGTTATAGTAACGATTTTTAGTAGGGTGTCTTTGTCGTGGTAGTACATACCGAGATACCTAAAAATGTTTCGTTTTGAAAAACTATTATATAATTTCTTGTTTCTTTTTATTCCTATTATCACAGATTCCGCTAGTCTGTCGAGACGATCATGTCCATTGTTTACTCGTCTTTTCATATCTTCTCTTTCACCATAAGCTCGTTCTTTTATTAAGTCCGATTTTATTATCAAATCTAAATTTCCAAAATCAAGCTCAAGCAATATTATTTTGAATATAATTTCAACTTGTTTTTGTTCTTCTAGACAATCATCAGGATAGCAGTATTCAATCATCGCTTTAAAATTTTCTATTGCTTCTTTTAGTTGTGGGCCCCGCATATACATAACACGAACAAAAATTTTTTCTTCTTCTGACAATGGAGAGTTTATCATTGGAATTGAAAATTTTTTTTTTGGTATTTATCGCACGTGCCGCTAGTGAATCATCTCCAACATCTTTTCTCGGGTTAAAAATATAATCATAAATTTCTCTCGCAACGTATGTAAACCATTGTGTTAACATTTGTTCTGACATTATTTTATAGCATTAGATTAAATTTGTTCATCAAGTGTATATATTTGAAATGCTGTTAGTCCTGGGAATGGATGTTCAGCAACAAAAACATTATCTCGAAAATATAAGTACTTGTTAACAATATTTTCTGTCGGGACTGTAAAATATTGTGCTGTTGAAATATACGTATTTACTGCACTATATAATGTTGTCCAGTCGATATCATTGTTCGATCCCTCCAATTGCCAATTATAAATTCGGCCAATACTAGAGTTTAATCGACCTCGCAAATGAAATTGCCAAATAGCAACTGCAGTAGGACATTTAATTTTGATCCAAAAATTTTCAACTTCTCCGTTGGTCGTCCACTCATGTCTATCAGAGAAAACGTAATAAGGATAATTTTCTGGATAATATGCTTATGCGCTTATCTCAAACCCGGCTCGGTTATCAGTTGCTTTATAAAGTGTTGGAATATGTCCAACATTATTTTTAGTTCGTTTTACACCACCAGGCACACTGTCAACATACGCTTTATTTGTTAGATCATTATGGTTAACTGGAACATATGTCGTAGTTATTTTATTATTTCTCATGTTTATATTACCAGACATTGGTCCACCAGATTTTTTAAAATATGGGGTAAGTTCTTCTTTTAACTGAGCATAACTAATAGCATCAGCATCAGCTTGTGGTGAGGTTGTTGGTAGTCCAGTTATTTTTTAATTATTGCTCATTGTAAGGTTACCTGTCATTGTGTCACCGGCTTTGTTAAGTTTATTATCGTCAACAGATTTTAGTTGTGCATAACTTACAGCTTGTGTTTGATTTAAGTTTTCTGGCGGATATGCAGTCTCTAAATTTATAATTTTTTTTTACTCGACATGTTAATATTACCTATAACCGTTCCGCCGATTTTATCAAGTTTGTTATCATCCACATACCTCAAGTGTGAATAACTTATCGCTTGTGTATGATTTAAGTTTGCTGGTGGATACCTGGTCTCCAAATTTATTATTTTTTTTCTGACATATCTAAGTTACCGCTTAACGTTCCGCCTGTCAGTGACAACTTATTATCGTCGACGGATTTTAGTTGTGTATAACTCACCGCTTGCGTATAATTTAAGTTTGCTGGTGGATATCCACTCTCCAAATTTATAAAAAAATTTCCTGACATATCTAAGTTACCGCTTGAAGTTCCGCCAGATTTATCTAGTTTATTACCGTCGACGGATTTTAGTTGTTTATAACTAACAGCCTGTGTGTTATTAAAATTTATTGGCGGATAATCTGTTTCTAAATCTAGTACTCGTTGATTCGACATAGACAGGTTTCCTGTCATTGTGTCGCCAGATTTTTTCAGGTAACCAGATAAATCAATATTGCCGTTTGTTATTGTAGCCGATGAATCTCCTAATGTTGTTCCAAATTTTGTATAATGCTCATTATTTATTTAATATACATAAAATTGTTAACATTAGTCAGTTTAATATAACATAAAATGTATAACAACAATGGCAAAATCGTCGATATTAAATTTTGATACAGAGCGTTTGGTGAAACTTAAACATAACAATGAAGTTCCAGATTGTCATCATCTTATTGTTGGACGAACTGGGTCGGGAAAAACAAATTTGCTTATGAATTTACTGCTGGGCGATAATTTTAACTACGATCGAGTTTATATTTATACAATTAATCCACAGCAAGATAAGTACGAGCTACTTAACGAATATAATAACAAACTTCGTGATGATCTTGATGCTGGTGAAAATTTTTTTATTATCAAGCAACCAGAAGAACGTGTTCCAGTTAATCAACTTGATTCGTCCGAGCATAAGATAGTAGTTTTTGACGATATTCCGTTAAATAATGTAGAAATGAATAAAATGGGACCATATTTTTCACTGTCACGTAATAAGAAATGTAATTCTGTTTATTTAGCCCAAGGTTTTTATAATGTTGACAGATTTATTCGGCGAAATACTGGTTGTTTTATATTATTTCCGGGACTGGACAATGTTGACGTTAGAAATATTGCAAACGAGCAATGTGGCGACGTAACAAAAGATAAATTTATCGAACTTTATCATAAAGCGACAGCGGATAAATATAACTTTTTCTTGTTTGATAAATTAACACATAATCCAACTAAAATGTTTCGTTGTTGTATTGAAAATTATCTGCAGTAAGTTTATATAATAATTATGGACAAACGAGCAAAATACAGAAAACATATAGAAGATCTAAAAAACACTTGCTCAATCTCAAGCAACATTTAAGCAGCGAGTACAGCAAGCACGACGTGGACAGATAGTTGCCGCAGAAGCAGCAGCGACACTTCTCAAACCAGATACTGGGGCACTACTTGGAAAACAACCTGAAACTAAGCCGCTGTCAGAAGAAGAACTTAAGCGACTAAAGGAAAAAGGTTTAGTTGGTATTTTTAAAGAACAACAAGAAGCAGCTGCCGCAAAAATTATTGGTAGATCTGACGAGGAAAAAAAAAGATTAGCTGAAGAACTTTCAGCACATATTCTTAATCCTGTTGTGTTGCTAGACAAGCTGAAATAGATCGTCTGATCAATAATCCACTTGAACTTGAACGAAAATTAGTAAGTTTAACAGTTGGGCCGATTAGGAGAAAGTTAGAAGATATAGAAAAAAAAAATTGAAGAACCAAAAGAAAAGAGTTGGTATGAGGAAGAAGAAGCTAGAAGAGAATCTCTTAGAAAAGAGCAAGAAATCACAAAAAGAGAAAGATTCAATGATGATCGAAAAAGATGAATGATAAAATAAAAGATTATGAATATAAATCTTTTAACGATAAATATGGATTTAAAAATGTTAGATTATATAATATTCGTAAAGATGATTTCGATGCTGATGAAAATATTAGAAAACTAACAGAAATAATACAAGAAAATGAAAAACATGCTCGTGACGTAGTATCAGATAATGAAAGATATAAAGAAAGTATTAAATTATATCGACACTCAATTATTGCTGGACTTTATAAGCGAGTTATTATTAATATAAAAAATGACATACAACATAATGATAACCTTAGTAGTATAACTACTGAAGCAAAATATTTAGATGAGGAAAGAATAGATTATACTGAAAAACTGTTAGCGAAAGGTAGTTTAATGAGAGAAGCAGATCTAAAAAGATCACTCGAAGAAGCTGAAAAAGTATCGGGAAAGAATTAAAAAAGTAGTAAAACAAGAAATAGTAGCAACAGAATATTTGGATTTTATGAAAGATTATGATATTTCTGATGTTGATAATATTGATAAATGGAGCGAAGATAAATATAATGATCTTATTAAAAAATTAGATTATATTAGAAAAGATGCAAAAGCTTACGCTAAAGTTGATACAGCTGCAATAGAATATATTAGAGAATTTTCTGAAAAAGCTAGAAATGGTGTTATTGCTAGTGTTTTTAAAAATGCCGCAGACAAATTTAGAGGTGGGAAACCTCAGAAAGAAGGATGGGATTTTAAAATGTTGTTTGATCATTTTGATAAACGTCGCTTAGAGAAAGCTGAAAAATCTATGAGTGAAAAAAGTGGAACAGATGTAAAAATATATACATCAACTGCCGAAATGATTGGCAGATTAATGCTGCTGATATCATCAAAGGTAGCTGGAAATATTGGTACTGAAATTGATAATGAAATTATTGACATACTTGATCATTTAAGATCGGAAAATTTATTAACATCTGATGAATACGAAACTTTACACACCGATTTAATATAACACTTTTATAAATGTTAATTTTGTAAATGTTAATTTTGTAAAAATATAATAAATAACAATGTCAACAACATTATTACTAGACTCTAGCACGGCCGCAAAAGTTAGCGCAAATTTTCAGTAAATTATATTCCGCCAATACAACTTGATACTGAAAAACAGTGCGAAATTGGACTAATTTCATGTACGTATTGGCATTCCATGGCTAACGTAAAAACTGGAGTAAACGATGAATTTACGTTTACTTTAACTCAAACTCCAAGACCTACGTGGAAATCATTAAAATTCCGCAAGGAGCGTACAACGTAACTGATTTAAGTAAGACGATACGCGAATTAATAACGAAAAATGGAGGAGTTTCAGACAATTTTGAACTGGTACCGAATTATAACACATTATGTGCCAGAATAACATTAAAAAATAATTTGATAATAGATTTTTCATCGGCAACAAGCATAGCGTCGCTGATTGGATTTACTCACAAGCAATACGGATCAACCACAGAACAAACTGTAACATATGACGGTGATCTGCCAGTAAATATAACTGACGTAAACACAATATTAATAAATTGCTCCATTGCCACTGGATCTTACTCAGCCCAGGGTAATGAAGGGCAAACGATATATAGTTTTTCGCCAGATAAAATTAGCCCGCGGCAAGTTATTTATTATCCGTTAAATGTTGAAAATCAAATGACAGCAATAAATATGCAGTTGACAGATCAATCTGGACGACAGCTAAATCTGAATAACGAGGTTGTTACTTACTATTTGCACTTACGCGCACAATAACAAAGTTATTGCGACTTCGTGATTGGCTATTGTTTTATGCAACCTCAGATATAATGAAACAAAAACAATTTTACCGAAGAAAAATTATTGGTGGATTTTTGGGAAATATATTTACTAAAATTATTGAAAATGTTCCGGGAATCGCGCATAAAGTTGCACCAATTGCGCTCGACGCGTCAAAAGCTTTTGCAACTGGAGCTGCATCTGCTGCTGGAACTACGGTGGGACAAAAAAATAGCTGATAAAATTACTCAGAAACCACCGACAATCAAACAATTTATATCAGAAATTGCTCCAACAAAAGAAACTCAACGTGCTATGATAACAACAAAAAAACTTTTATCACCAAAGGGCGAGCAGATTATACAAAAGTTAATATCTAAAGTAACAGCGCCGCAATAAAATTTTATGTCATCTAATAAATACAAAATGTCTGTTAAAAATTATCACGATTTAACAGAAACTTATTACATCGATGACACTGTAACAGAATTTGAGTATGTTGAGTATCTCGACGAAAATTCTAATGAACCAAATAAAACTGGTGTCAGAACATTTAATACTCGAGACGAAGATCTATTTTTATTACCTCACAAAGCAATATTGGGAGTTTGCGGTCAGATTATGACAGTGGCCAATCCACCTGTTGCAATTGCAGCTGGAACAGAAGTAGCTCTTATAAATGATGGCTGGTGTTTATTTAAAAGTGCCAGATATCAGCTGGCCAATCAAACTGTCGAAGATATTTCAAGTCACTTACAAGTTGCAAGTACAATCTTAAATATTAATTCGTTTTCCGACGATTACTCCAGATCGACTGCAACTAATATGATGTGGTTTAAGGATACTGGACGTGGTGCAGCTGAATCGACCGAACTTTTCTCGAAAGGTGTTTTATTACACGGAGCTGATGCCGCTCCAGATCTTATAATTGTAAGAACTTTTCTTATTGTTAATGCAGCCGAACTTGGTATAGCCGCACCAGCTGCAGACGGTAATGTAGACGTTGTAAGAGTCTCGCTTACTGCTGCTTGTAATAATCTTGGTATAACACCGCCAGGTGCAGCTGTGAACGCTGTTGTAATGTTAGATTTAATCAATAACACAATTAGCGTAAGAAATGCACGTTACAGTGAAGGTTTTCTAAGAGAAAGGCACTTGCGGAAGGATCACGTCAAATTACAATGATGCTGCCGTTAAGTACAGTATTTGGCTTTTGTCGCGATTACAATAAAGTATTTCGTGGAGTTAAACATACACTTATTTTAGATCAAGCAGAACAAAACGACTGCCTGTTTTGGTCAGGCGGAGCTGATATACAGTTTATCATAAACAAACTTGCGCTGTGGATGCCCCGAATAACACCATCAATCACAAAAGCGTCAGAATTAAATAATATGCTTGAAAACCGCACAAACAAAATTTATTTTCAGCAACATAAAATATATCAAACAGCAGTTCCAAATACTACCGACTACACATGGCGAGTCACAACAACATCAAGTGAACAACTGCCGAGGCAATTATTTGTTGTATTTCAGCAACAAGCGCGACGTGGTGACCAACAACAAAATAACGCAATATTTGATAATGTCGATGTTAGACGAATACATGCTAGACTAAATTCAAAGCAATGTCAGAGCCAATGCACTGTGGTGGATTTTATTGGATAACTCCAGATCAATTTCTTAAAGAAACTGAAAAAGATTTACCCAGAAAAATCATTAATGTCAGTTATTTTGTTGAAGTCGATCTAGATTACCCTAATTCGTTACATGATCTACACAACGACTACCCATTTTGTGCAGAGTCTATAATGATAGATTACAGTTTACTATCACCTGAACAACGAGCTATGACAACAGCAAAAAATTCGGTCGTTAATAAGTTAATTCCAAATTTGTTAAATAAAAGAAATTACGTGATACATTATAAAAATTTAAAACAAGCAGTAGATGCTGGACTAATTCTGAGAAAAGTCCATCGCGTACTAAAATTTAATCAGTCGAGGTGGATGTCAAATTATATTGACTTTAATACCAAACGTCGTGCTGTAGCTAAGACCGACTTTGAGGAGAACTTTTTTAAGTTAATTAACAACTCAGTTTTTGGAAAGACAATGGAGAACATTAGAAAGCGAGTAAATCTTGAAATTGTTAATGATATAAATCGCAGAAATAAATTAGTTAACGATGACGGTTTTGTCAACATGAAAATATTTAATGAAAATCTTGTTGCAATACAACGACGAAAGACAAATTTAAAGTTAAATAAACCAATAATTGTTGGTGCAGCTGTACTTGATATATCAAAGTGGCTAATGTACAACTTTCACTATCATTTTACCAAAAAGCGGTGGCCAGATTCGGTGTTGCTATTTACTGATACAGATTCGCTAGTTTATAATATAAAATGTGAAGATGTCTATGAGGATATTAATAAACACCGTGACGTATTTGATTTATCTGATTATCCAACTAGTAGTGGATTTAATGATAATACGAATAAAAAAGTTACTGGTAAATTTAAGGACGAATTTATGTTTGTGCCGGTGAGAGAGTTTGTTGGACTTCGAAGTAAAACGTATGCCGTAATTCTCGACGATAATAAACTGACAAAGAAAGCGAAAGGTATTCCTCGCGGATACGTCCAAAAATGTATGAAATTTAACGATTTTAAGTCAGCACTAAAAAATAATGTCAGTTTTATTAAGACAAATGTAATCCGTGCCAATCTTCACAAGCTCGAGACAGATACGATTATTAAACGTAGACTTAGCAATTTTGATGATAAAAGATATTGCAAAAATGGAATTAATACTTTAGCACTTGGGCATTATAGAAGGGAGATAATACTGTTCCAGCTTGTTTAAAAATAGTATCTGGATTGTCGAATATAGATTGGTACGAATGCACTGTATAAGACCGTATTGATTTTCAGACTGTCTGTAATAAAGCGCTGCTGTAGAATCTGTTAAGTGATTTCCAGGCTTATTAGTGAGTTCGTTTTGTCTGTTAAGTGATTTCCAGGCGTATGTCTGTCTGTCTGTTTCTAAAGCCGTACTGAAACGGAATTCCCTGAATCTTTACATTATGTATATAGGGCTTGGTAAAAACCCACCTATTGATTTTCAGACTGCAGAGTCTCCTGCCTATAATGTACACAGCCGCTGTATTAAAGCTTTCGTTTTTCTGTGTAAATACACAGCCGCTGTATTAAAGCTTTCGTTTTTTCTGCACAAATAGACGGTAATATATTTCAGATTTCAGATTTAATTTTATATTAACGTTTTTCAGAAACAGGAAAATGAAATGCTATTCTCAATCAGGTAACTGGTAAGTATATAGTAATTTCTCGAATATATACATATAACCGGATTTCATAGCTCAGTGCAGGAATGTTGGATTCTCGTACTGAAGGTCTGTGGTTCGATTCCCATCACTGGCATATGTCGGTGGGTATGGTTCTGGATTACCAAATTTTTCTAAGATAATTGGGGGTACGAAGCCCAACAGAACAATAATACACTCTCCCACCATGTAACCACGTGGTGGGTGTACTTTTGCACTCTCCTCGGGGTTATCATGGGGAGAGTGTACAAATCTGTTGGACGTAAGTAAATCCCCCGTTTATGTAATGTGCCGTCTCTTAGGATAAGTTTATATATCTCTTAGGATAAGTTTATGTAATGTGCCGTCCAAAAATAAACAGCAGGGTGATGTGAGCTCGTGACCTTGTGACCTCACTGAAGGGTACCCACATAGGGACATTCAGAAAGAATGTTCGCCGGACAAAAATGTCTCAATAAGGTGCCTGTGGACCATAAGACAGGTCTTAACCAATGAAAGAGTGCCTGTGGGTCATAAGATAGACCTTAACCAAATGAAAAAAAAAAAGAAAGAACTCTTAGGATCTTATTGGTAAAGGCTTTACCGGCAGAAGGGACCCCAGTGGAATGGTAGACCGAACGTCATCGCTGCTGTTTATTTTTGACTTTTAGCTTTAGAAATATCATTATCAAATAAAATATCAACTATATTATCAATAAATGTCATCAAATCATCTGACCAACCTACTATTCTCATATAATTTTCAGTTGCGAACAGCCATACTGACCCATATTTTGGTGATATATGATATCCAACATTTTTGATACAATTACCTATTATATTAGGTTTTATGCCAGTATAACTTAAGGCTGCTCTGATTGAATCAAATCTCTTGCAAAATTTGTTTGTCAGATCAAATCCAACATGTTTTATTGATGATGGATAATAACCCATATTATATAATATTTCATTGTTTAATATAAAATTTTATCTAAATTCATAAGGTACATAAATATTATTTTACCAGGGGTGGTGGGGTCTCTGATCTAGAATCCGCACTTGGTTTAGGATCAGCCTATTACTATAATGAAAAAAAAAAAAAAAAATATATATATATATATATATATATATATATATATATATATATATATTTTTATCACCAAAAAAAGTTAATCCAGCAGGTCCTAATATTTGTTTTGGAGTTCTGGTCCAGAATCCGCATTTGGTTTAGGATCAGCCTCCTAGCATACTACTCCGTGACGTCACCCTACCTGTTTCATTCCTCTTGTCGCTATACAAAATTCCCATTGAGGCTATACTATATCCCAGGGTGTGCTAGTCGCTATACAAAATTCCCATTGACGCTATACAGTCCCAGGATGTGCTAGTCGCTATGCAAAATTCCCATTGACGCTATACAGTCCCAGGGTATGCTAGTCGCTATACAAAATTCCCATTGATGCTATACAGTCCCAGGGTGTGCTAGTCGCTATACAAAATTCCCATTGTCCGTAGACAGACCCAGGGTGATTTTTTCTCCGTATAAATTAAGTCCGTAAACTTGCCCAGGGGATCTGTAATGTATTTTCCCATTGTCCGTAAACGTGCCCGGGGTGATTTTTTGTCCGTATAAATCGCGTCCGTAAACGTGCCCGTGCCCCGGGGGGGGGGGGGTCTCTAATGCTAATTCCCATTGTCCGTAAACAGCCCCACATTACTACTTACAACATTAAGGAAATAAAAAGAATAAAGCTTCCTTTGTATCTCTATGTACCTCTATCTATCTATCTATCTATCTATCTATCTATCTATCTATCTATCTATCGAGAGAGAGAGAGAGAGAGAGAGAGAGAGAGAGAGAGAGGCATACCCTATGAACTGACCAAAATCAATGTGTTTATTGACGATATAGTGAAGGATGCGAATCATGATTTACTACAACATTAAAGAAAGAAAAAAGAACAAAGCTTCCTGTGTATCTCTATCTATCTATCGAGAGAGAGAGAGAGAGAGAGAGAGAGAGAGGGGGGGGGGCATACCTTCTGAACTGACCAACATCAATGTGTTTATTGACCATATAGTGAAGGATGCGAAAAGAAGGAAGTATAAAAAAAGTAGAATTTTCACTAAAATCGGCGTTATTGAAACTGCTAAAGTCAGTTTTTCACCAAGTTGTGTACTACTGCAACAAAAGAGTTCCTCTGTCACTACAATGTGCGTTACTGCAACATTAAAAGTCAGTTTCTTCAATAAAGTGATTGCCTCTGCCCGCGTGGGTTCGAGTCTCGGGTTCGGCCAATGTAGGTATGTGAGAAAGCTTGCCAGTAGCTTCTCGTGGGTCGGAGGTTCTTTCCGGGATTTTCCCGGGTTCTTCCTCCACCATTCATACTGGCCGCCATGTATAGCCTATCTTGTGCTGAAAAATGGCGTTAAACCCTATAATAATAACAACAACAACAACAACAACATAAACAACAATAAAGTGATTCTAACAGTTGAATCATTTGATACATACTAAACTGCGAACTTCTGTAACATTCCAGTTTACAGAAGGCGGTGATTACGCAATCATAAATAAACAAACTTTGTGGAAGGTTTGCTGTAATTTATAACAAAGTGGGGAGTTTCATTATTTTTTTGTCGTAACGGTATGTGTACACTTTCCTTGGGATCCATCTACAGTGTTTACATAATCAATGATACAAAACGACAACAGCCTGTTGACAATATAAGGTAAATTTCTTGGTTACAAGGCACACATACTGTCATGTATTTAATGCCTTATTGATGTTGCTGTTGTTTCTTAAGCCGATTATAATCTTCTAAAAATCGATTTTTATTAATTAAATATGAAAATGTCCAAAGGCCCCCCCCTCTCTCCCCCCTATTTTCTCTCTCTGTCTCTCTCTGTCTCTGTATCTCTCTCTGGACCATCGTAACAAGTTTTATGGTCAGTAGCAATACTAATTAAAGCAGAATAATGGCTTAGATCAACTGCAAATATAGTAAATATTTTAATTACCTCTTGTTGGTTCGTGATTTCACTTGGTTTCTAAACCACACCTATTTCCATGCGCCGGTACGTGAATGGCTGAGCGTTCAGTGTTTGTAATGCTCTACTTTATTCATTAAAACCGTCTTTCATGTTTGAATCATAAGTGTATCTTATATTGATTTTAATCAATGTGAATAAAAAATAGGAACTCAAAAAAGAAAACAATCAGCTTATCAATATGCAAAGGCGATTGTAAATAGTCACAAAAGGCGCAAAACTGCATGTTGTAGCGGACACACTCGGCAGGGATCTGAGGAGTTCATTCAGTCGGTCAATACACAGTTGCCTGTAGTCAATCTTAACTCCAGTCTAAGGGCAAATATGTGTATTTGTATGTCATATAAATAAAACATATGTATAGTATGTACGCTGTATCAATGATGTACCACTCGTTGTATAAATGTTTCAGTAAAAGGACACTCGGCAAACCTTTTAATGAAAAATTTATACGTCTCGTGGTATATCATTGATACAGCGTACATACTATACATATATTCTCCCTCTCTATCTCACTCTCTCTCTCTCATATATATATATATATATATATATATATATATATATATATATATATATATATATATATATATGTGTGTGTGTGTGTGTGTGTGTGTGTGTGTGTGTGTGTGATTCACTTTCAATGTATTGCGAAGTTTCTGATCAGAGGTAGGTTACACAATCCTTCTCAAGCAGTGAAATACAAGATACTTAATTATGATATCCAACTGCTATGATGGCTTTCTTAAGTCAATGCAGCATTATTGGCATTTTAAAGGCGCATAGTTCTAATTAAAAATAACTAATGGGCTTTCAAACAGTACGCTCCTAAAACAGTAACGGGTCAGCCGTTTATCATATGTACTCACATTGCTACCCCTTCCTGCCATACAAACTTGATTCGGCAATAATCCAATACCAGATCTGCAACTCATTAACAGTTACATGAATAAGGATTCACCGGTGTATTCTTGAATAAAGGACTGCAATGATGTTACTGTCAATAAGATGTAAACTTTGACAATTCGAATGAATTTAAAGTCTCAGGTTGTACTAGAAGGGTTGCTGCTTTATTGTCAACAAGCATTTTATAGTGATACATTTCCTTTTTGTCTTTTCTTAATGTTATCGCTATTCACGTACCATATCTTCCACTTTACGGAGAAGTTACCAATGTGATGGTACCACTAATTCATACGCTCCAACATTCGCTGAACAATTTTGTAATCTCTACACTGAAAAATACGAAAAATTCAGCACAACAGGACAGAGTTGGATCGATGCTGTTAGAAGCTGACTCCAAGTAGCTATGGTTCCCATTCTTTGGCCGTGGGTCAACATGTCTTGTCGAGCCAGAACAGAGAAAGCATTTGAATCATTTACTGATTATCTTTACCCCTATCCAGGAATGCCTTCTGTCTGTGATCTTACATGCTACGACTGGTGGTGCGTTTTCTGGACAATTAAAGGGTCCTTCCTATCTTTTAGCCAAGAAAGTCTGCAAAGGATGCTAGAAGTATTTCGTGGATGCCCTTTGTACAAATCATGCCTGCCTAAAACCTATAAGGGAATCACCAACATATCAACGAGAATAAATAATTTAGAACGTAAAATCGCTGATTCATTTGGTCTTACTGGTCTTGTTGGGAAGATAGATGATGGTATTGCAGACATCCTGCAGTGGGATCTTTTGGATATAACGTGGTACGCATTCGCAGATCTCAAGTCTAACGTTACCCAAGACCTTCTTTCGATGGGTGTTCTTTTAACTGTGAATGCTACTTATGATCTCCGAAGCACTGCTTGCCCAGAAGGAATCAATTTCAACAAAATCGTAGACTATTTCGGAAAAGCTGTAAGAGACCGACGGCTGTTCTTCACAGAAACGGATGTAGCATCTCAACCTGTCTACATCGAAAGGATGTTGGTGTGTGAGGATTTACACTGCAACGTAACAACACGTCAATACAGCGTCCCTTAATCTTCTCTGTCTTCAACAGCTCCACAATATAAAAACATTGCCTTGCCTTTTCTATGTATACTTTTTTCTTTTATTAAATATTTCAGCGTGCATTTGAAAATTATGAGATAACAAAATTTATGGGCTAGGACTAGGTGTATATTTACCAAAATTTGTTAAACGAATAAAGTACAACACGTCAGCAATTTACACATCATGCCTGTAAAGTCTGTAGTTTATCCAAACATAGCCATACGTCAGCTCTTGAGAAAACTTGTTTCTTGCAAATGTGAGTATGCATGATTTGCTATACGCCATTGCTATTTTTGGAAATGCATCTATTCGTCTATCCATTCATTGATAAACAAGTAGACGATAAAAGGAAACAAATAGTCATCCCTTAAAGCAGATTAGAAGTATTGTCATTCAAACAATTTTGCTATTGCATGACATTTATTTCAAACTTCAACATATGTGGTTGAGAATGATGATTAAAGAAGATATAAATATAGGCTCTTAAGTTTTTAGACGTTAACCAAAGGGATGTCATTGACAACTTGTGCTGGTCACACACAGACAAGCAAACGGAGAGAGAGAGAGAGAGAGAGAGAGATTTATTCAGCTTACATTTTTTTCATTCGTCTTCATGGATTATTTCTTCGATTTAAAATCCTGAAATTGGTAAACATGAGGAGAAAGTCTGAAAATATACATTCTTCTTTTGTCATAGTCAGTTGATGTTTTTCGTACCTCTTAACAACTTAAAGTTTGAAGAAATATATTCATATCCTATTTGGAATGATATTAGTATTTAGTTGGAAACGTGGTCGACGAGAGAATGCTTAAACTTCATACCTTTTCAGGATTTATATTTCCTCTGGAAAGGATCAAAGTTAAATCACAACTTGTTATCATGCTATGTGTATTACAAACACCATAAAACACCTTTTTTGTCAGCTTGAGTAAGAAAGTTTCAATCAATTTTAATAATGCATGCCTCTGACAAAGACAAATTTGTTTTTAAAGGCTAATTAAAAACTATAGGCATGAGTTTATATTCACTTAAATAAGTAATGTTAAATGAAACCATGATTTAGTTTATCAATCCAGTAACGTTACGTTGTGTAGCTATGTCCAGTATGTCAGAGTCAGCTGGTTTTTATTTGGAATTGCATTTGCGCAGATATATATTTCATTGGTCAACCTGGTGTTTGTAGACGGAGTTGTCGATAGATCAGTTAGAAGACTGGATAATACCTGTCTTATAAATGAGACATTTAGTTCAGTAAGCTAGAAGAATAGAGACTAGTTAAAAAGTTAAATTTGTCGCAAGACAAAGAGTTAAACGAAATGTAAGAGAAAAAGGGGGTCCCACTCCCCCCCCCCCGAAAAAAAGAAAACTGAAATGAAGCATGAAGAGGAAAGGGTAGACCTAAAAGCGAGAAATGTTTTGTTAGGAAGAAAGCCTATATCAAACATTCTGTTTCTTACTTAGTTAGGTTGTGTTTTATATAAACTATAGCACTGGCCAAAGCAACAACCAACTATAAAACATGACTACCACAGACTTAGCAGTAGAAAGTACAAGAAAAAAGAAGAAACTAAACGGACTGTTCCGCCTAGTAACAACTGTTATGCATTTCTGAATTGTTTAAACAGATATTATTGTGCTTTACAGTGCTCTTTTATTTCTGTTGCTTTCGTAACAAATGCAACGTTTAATATTTTGCAAACACTTTTTAATATATTGGAGTCGTTTTTTTTTAAATTTCAAAAGTAACCATTTAAGTGTATAGTTTGTGTAGTACGTTCTATGTATGTATGTATGTATGTATGTATGTATGTTCGAGATCTACCGATTCCCTTTTTCAAAGGCACAAAGCCACAGATGATAATTATACAAACGACAGCATCACAAAACACAAAAACGCGAGTACCATAAAAAGTCTACATCGTGTTTGCTGTAGATAAGTACAATTAAATACAAAATAAAGGTTGAACAATGTTGAGTGTTATTTTTTAGTGCTTGCAAGACAGGAATGGCTAAAACAACTGACTCCAACTGATGGCGTTAGTAGGTTAGCAATGAAATGTTTGCGCCATCCCGGATATAATATTTCTATCCTGGATATAATATTTTGGTGAGTGGCTCTTTGCTAAAACTTGCATGAAGTTATGTTCTAAAGCAATATTGCATCGTTGAATTGGTAGTATATAATAGCTTAATAAACGCTTTTTAATAAATTTATAAATGCGTTTTATTGACATTTTTACATAAAAATGATAGTTAAGACCATGTGTTTGAGAATGGTAGGAACATATTTTTTTGATAACTTGTAAGTGTTCCTTGTTACCTATGCATTAACAAATGCCCGTTTTTTGTTTTTTTTTTAAATTACGTGCATCCAGGGTAAAAGTCATTTTTAATTTGTTCGTGCAACGGTATTTTCCTTTGAGTATGATTAAATGCATTTTAGATTATCATTCAGACATCTAGACAAGGACGTGTCCTGTTGCATGGAACAATATGTTTTCAAACAGCGGACATTGTTGCGCAGCTAATAATCATAAGAGACACTTTCCTTTAAATGTTGATAAACCTAATATAACAGTTATAATTCACGTTGTCCTGTCTAACTAATACTCTCTTTTGATTTCACATTTTTAGTCTTTGAACTTTACAAGTTTCATGTGTCACACAAATGCTTTTATGTTAAATGTAAAAAAAATACGATATGTATGTCGAATGTCTTCGCGAGCTACGCAAATTTGCACACACATCAAATCTGATCCTGTAAAAGAAACATCGGATGGGTTTGTATCGTTGTACTAAGGTACATTAGTCATAGCTTGACACCAAACGGTGGATATTACATGATGGAATCATCATTTACTCGTACCGTAACCACTAGATCGTGATTTCAGAATGAACATTGACGGCATTTCTGTGTCCGCGGAAACAACTTGCAATTCTCTACTAGGAGGTATGCAGCTCGTCCATCGACAGGTACTAAATGGTAAAGCGTTAGCTGCCTCAAATTATCAATCCGGTTCGAGATTGTAAATACACTGACTGACCATACTGGGTCAGTAGCACGACGTTGCCTGTCTTTTAACTCCCCCGCTGCATACAGATACCGAACGAAGTTGTTTCCGAGTGGGTCTAACAGCGGTGGTTGTGAAATTATTTTGTATATAATGGTGACAGTCTTCTGTCGAATTGCCTCTTAGCCTGTTTTAAATCCAGCTGAACGTGTGATTTCATTATTTAGTTCTTGTATGACTGATGGAATTCGTGTTGCCCACTCACGTGATCGAGCACTCTGTGGTCTCAGTATCAATTCATGCGCGTACTGATGTCTCTATAACCGTTCCACAAGTGTGAGGTTAAATCGTTTCACAATAACCTGGTCTGGATGTATGTTAACATGTCCAACAGGAACCCGAATATTACGTTTTGTTAACAACGCATTAACTGCTCCGATGAGTTCTTTACCCGGATCCACTTGCAACAACTGTGACCATGTTAGCTGCAATGGCGCATATATATACGTTTACGCGCATCAGCGACTTGTGCTGTATCTTTAGACGTCAACGCATCGGCATCTTTAAATCATATAGCAACATCTACAATAGTTAACGCGTACTTTTATGTACGCCCACAAACGTCATCATGTGGAAGAAACAAAAGATCAGCCGGATGAATTTCGTTAGGTGTTTTGATATCAAATCATCCACGGGTAAATTTGCCACAGCGCTTGTTTCACAAACCACTCCCGAGCATTCAGGTCGGTGAGATTTCCTGATCTTGTTCACATTTCACCGGCAGTTTTACCTTCCCAATAACTTCAGTTTTTGGTAGAATCAAACTGTATAACAAGTCGTGTACCAGGCCACAATAATTGTATCCTGTGATGTGATTTTCACCAAGATATTTGGTCCCTGGTGTTCCCCGTAGCTCGCAGTTCTATTATTACGTGTTTGAACTGACAATGGATTTGCAGTACGAGTTTTCATTCTGCATCGCAATATGAAGGCATGACTGTACTGTAAGCAACAGTTGTGTTATACAACAGATGATATTCAACATGGCATCACGAAAGAGAATATTTGCCGTCATTGAATTCTCTGGCAAAACCTAAAGCACCAAAGCACGGTGACATGTTTCCAGACTCGGTTCTTTCGGTGATTATTGCCCCGGCCGGATCATGAAAGCGAAACTGTTGTTGAATAAGATTTTGAGATGGTTGACATGGGATCAGTGTACATAACTGCGCCGTCGGCGGACAATCAGGCTTATTATGATGTACTAAGAGATTTTACTGTGGCACTTCAGTCGTCGCCAAGAAGCAAATCGTCAACTGCTGATTTCTTTTCCAAAGTTGATGAATCTTCTACTATTGACGACCTTGATTCAATTGAGGATAATCTTGCCGTGTACGACTAGGACAACCTCGCTAGAATATTTCCCGAGTTTGACACAAACACACAGACGTAATCTATCTTACACAAAGACTGCACGCATGCCTAAAGTGATTCGTGACAACTCGAGAATGTTAATGATATTTCGAGGCAATGACGCACATGCCTAAGCAAACATTCATTTGGACTTGGTGTGCTGTTAATTAATGAAGGAGGAGTTTCGGAATATAATTCCAAAGACCACCCCTGAACCGTATAGTTTCCTCACAAATGACTTGACTGGTGGACTACGCAAATATTGAGCCGGTTTGGACGCGATAATTTAAACATTTATAAACATATAATGCCAAAACCTGCAAGTGGTATTATAGCAGAGTATGGGGAGTAAAGTCGTAAAGCTGCTTGCGAACACCAGGAACTGATTCTTAATGTTATAAAGTGTCTAATATGTTACAGTCAAGACAAACTGTACGGGAAGATCTCACAGAGGGCTTCCAACAAACGTTTACACCAGTGCTCAAGCCCACACATGAAACCACAGAAAAAGTTAAGAAATGTGCTAATACCACAGCGGAGATTATGGAAGCAGAAGAAAAAACTTGGTCCGATTCTCAGAACAGCACGAGCCACTGAACTGCTGGAAAGATTTCAAAAACTTGACGAAGACATCGAAGCGGAAATTGTGTATCTTCCATTACCGCCATTACCCGTATACGAGTCAATGCCGAGATTAAAACCGCAATATTTTTAACCATGTCGCCAGTGGATCTTCGAAAACCTCTTCAGTGTCACTCTTGAGATACCTCTAAATGGAAGGTACTTGGACAGAAAACCACCTTCGAATAGAAAAGATTGCATGGACCAAGTGGGTATACATGGAAGTTACTATTATGCTTAAACAAGCCACTGGCCAGCTGTTTGATTTATATAACATAATGCTTGCAACAATTGCAGATGGAAATGTTATCATTTATGCAAGACACAGATAAGGAACGACTTAGAACAAGACCTCGCGCACGTCCTCACGAACATCAGCCCGGGCAATCATATGAACCGGAACCAGGACCATCATGCGAATCTGAATCAAGGTCATCGTACAAATCTATTGGGACGGGAAAACTTTAAAAATGAAACATTTGCACTCGCACCCGAATATTTATCTATGCCTCTACCGGTAAAAGTTACCCAAGCCATAAAGAACCCATCTGCACCCGCACGCGAAAATTATTTACCTGAGCCTCAGCATGCAACTGTTGAAGAGAAAATATATGCACCACGGGGAAAACCACATGCACTTGCAGGGAAGGAAATATATGTTCCAACACGCTACTTTTCACCTGTACCTCCACGGGCAAAACGTACCTGAGCCAAACCATCTGCACTGATGCGGAAGAGCAACAAGAATGGCAAAAATATCAAGAAGTGGAAAGAAGAAGACGAAATGAGCAAAATCCTGCAGCCCGAGAGAAACGGAAACCTGTATGACTCGCACAGGAACAACAACAAAAATGGGCAAGAGAAGAACAAAGACGTGAATAGGCGCAGAAAAAACTGGCAGGATAATAAATACATGCACATGAGCAACAAAGATCTTTGGCATCCACACTGGAGCAAAAACATAAAAAAGGGCTAGAAGAAAAATGACGTGCATGTACGCTGAGACAACAAAAATGGCTAAATGGTTGAAAACGTAAAACCTAAAATACCCGCAGTGAAGAAACCAGAACAAATGTTTAAACATGAAAAGAAACGAAAAGGAATCATAGAAGGTAAAAGACGTACTCAATTGGCAAGAGTGAAACAAAAACGTGAATCTAATGAGGCACTCGTAGCCCGAAAACAATTACCATCTTCACTACCATCCCCACAGAAAGTAAAGCAGCAAATGCTAGAGGTACAAAGACAAGCACAAAAAATTGGACGATGTGAGAGCGGCACTCATAACCCAGAAAGCTTTACCACACACACTGGTACAATAAATACCTCCTGCATCCAAATGACTGTCGCAATAACCAAGGAAAGGTAGGGCCTTGGTGGATTGTGTGAGGCTTACGACCTTGCGGATTGGCTGGAAACACTCCTGGGGTTGGTTTACGCGGGCAACAACGCATTAGAAGTCAAAAAGAGTTCATGTCGATTTGTCAGCGGTTGCTTACCAACGATATAATGACCCCAATGAAGTTTTGCGCGTTGATGCACGAACTCGTTGAAAAAATTGATGTATTATACGACGATGGATTCTGAGGCGAGCGAAATTTGACATTCATGATTTCGTCAATAAAATCAGAATTTTATGTGACATTTTTCTACACGAATCACCTCTGGTGGAGGTCACACACTCGAGATTTTACTAGCATCATTCAGAATGTATGTCAGTTGGCCCAATATTCGATTTGGGGATTCCCCACGCATAACTTGTTCGTGTTCTCATCAGACGGTGGCACCACCTGGAACATTGTTGGACTTACTACCGGTGCATACGAGTTTGAATCAATAAATAATGAGATCCGACGGAGGATCGCATTAATAACCGGCAAAGACGCACAAGGCCACATTCAGTTGTGCCATCTCGATCAAAGCTCGAGAGTATGCGGTTGATATTGAGCAATAGTCGCTGAGAACAGTTCCTGGTCGACCTGAAGATAATAATGAGACTTCATCAAACGAATGAATTTTCCGTTCAGGGTCTGAAGGTGCCCGTTATAATTTCGTGCTAGACATTGTCAGGATCACCACCACGGCTTATATTAAGTTAACCTGTGACGTCATCAGTGATAGCAGCTTCAACCTCAACAACGCAAACGTCGCAGGGTTATATATTATTTTGGGATTATCCTGACTCAGGCCCCACCCCCCACCCCGGTGATCTGACATCGATGGCTTCTGCTGTGGCAGTGTATTTTCCATGCTGTGATGGTCGGTTGACACATATTTGTTTTACCCATATGGACCAGGACGAGCACACGTTAGATCGCCGCAGGAGACCTTAACGATACAAATGTACACTAGAGATCGCGATAATATTTAAATGCAATGACAGTCGTATGTCGACGTAAGATACCCGTGCGTGTTGCCAACTCGAGAAAACCCCTTTTATAGCATATTACAGAACTGGTCTTGGCGATGTTGTTTGTAGATTGTTTACATGTGCAACAAAGGTGCTCGCGGCCTTGTTTCGAGCTCATTTTCAATAACTAAAAAAGTTGCAATGCGAGTCGTTGATAGCATCCAAACCATTGGTGGGGCTCTTTTAAAAACACCTAGGATTGCAAGCAAGTCAATGATTCCAGATCGACTATGACTACAGCTATAAGTATGACATGTTGGGCAGAAAACACTATTTTGAGTCCCCAAAAACGTTTTTCAATAATCCTTACAATACACACACATACTCAAATACCAACGTGACATTCCTGACCTCCACTATACATGTCCGAAGCATGTAATCTGTGGGAGAGCCTACTAAGCTAATCTGCATTAGGTAAAGTACACTACGTGAAACAACGAAATTCGTTTGAATGAGAATGTTTAAGCCATCGTTATTAAAGATTGATGGGAAATGTATGATCAGCGGCGATCTCTACACTAATCTTGACTCTATCAAAATACGATTTACTTACAGGAAGATAATGAAGATGTACAAATTCTCGGTGAACTTCATACGTGTTTCCTCCTTCATCGTAAGCATCTATTGCAGAATCCACTTTGAAAAGGGATGCCTTTAAGCAACGGAGCAGCTGTGTTTCCTACTACTTTATATTCGACAACGTTAAAATACACAAACATCAAATTCAGAATCGATCATCATTGTGAATGTCTTTTAACTGCGTTGCTTTTCGTGTTTCTACCAAGAAGAGCAAACAAACTAGAAGAAAATTTTGATAGACAACGTTTTGCCATCAGACGATCTTTCTCCTGTGCTTTTCGAAACTTATCGTTGAAAATAGTTTAATTTGTATCGACGGGATATTGAGCATTGAAATATCCTTCTGGAATTCACATGGCATAGACATTCATCTGAGAATTCACTGCGATAGTGTTTTGGATTCGTAAATGAAATGATCATGTTTATTCTAGTGTCTTTAAAAGAGTACTCTGCTGGCAAAAATTATTGCAAAGACAATAGGAAATTGCACAGAGCCAAACTGAAGTCGTCCTTTTCTGAACGAATACTTGCGGCAGCAGTAACAGTAGCAGTAATATTCGTACTCACTCCGAGTACACGATGTCACCACGACAGGCGCTCCCCAATGCATGTTTGGCTTCATTTTTCCAGTCATCGGTAAATTGTACGCGAACTCTTCATTCGTCATTCGTCCGAACGCTTTTGGTTATATTCAGAGTGGAATATGAGTCCGATTCAATCTCTCTCTCTCTCTCTCTCTCTCTCTCTCTCTCTCTCTCTCTCTCTCTCTCTATATATATATATATATATATATATATATATATATATATATATATATAGTACAGTGCGTCTATAAACACCGATACCCTTACTTGTGTGATATTGTGTGTATATTACAGACCCCATCTTTTACATCATAACCTTTTCGTTGAATAGTATGTATGGGTATTAGATAGCAATCAAGAGATGAGTATTGAATAGTATTCATAAAGTGGGTGCTGGCTAGTAATTAAAAAGTAGGCGTTTGATAATTCCCCAAAAGTGGGTGTCAGACAGTATGTAAAACGTTTAACATTGCATTTTCCAAAGAGGGCCAAATATGCTTAGGTCCACCCTAATTTTGGAGGGGGGAGGGTCTCTGGCCCCCGTCACGTTAAACCTATGATCATCTTTAACATTTCTATACCCATACTATATTTATACCATATACTAATAATACTAAATGAAACATTTATATCAAAAATATAAAATTGGAATTGCGTCAAATGAATGCAATATCGTATGTCAATGTCGTACGTCAATATTCTGCTAATCTTGTGGACCTCATAATAACTATAATAGAGCAAATGATAACGTAACAAAAATGGTGTTAACTCTTTTGAAAGATAAAGATGAAATATATTGTGCTAATATCTGTTTGTATCACATATGTTATTTTTTAATTCTGGGGGCATAATCTATCACCTAATTGCATGAAAATTACTTACAATGAATTGTTTGATGCCCCTTTGTTTAAATATATTATCACAGTCTGTTTCACACTTTCTCTGATCAGTATGTCCTTAATTCATTTTAATTTAAGCAATAATAGTGAGATCATCAAACCATCAATTTGCAAACTTGTTTTATCTATTAAGGCACTGTTATTGTCCTTACCCAATTTACTGAATTTAATAGCTTTCTAGAACGCAAAATATATTGCTGACTTATATTAACATTGTGGTCTTTGGTTACATGAAAGTGTTGCAATATTATATACGTGCTGATATATTAAAATATCTGTTCAGATATCAAGATTGAATACGCTTTAAATGAATACTTACGTTTATTAATATCTGCAAACAAATTTTCAAAGCTTAGAACAAAAATAAAATAAGTTGCTTTACTGATTTGAGATTTTACTCACGAGATTACAATTCAACCATAACAGTAAAGTACGTTTTAATATTGTGTTACTGGCAATAATTCGTTACACAATATTTATTTGATAAATATTTTGCGAAGAAAATACAGTTTGCATGAGAAGTCAATAATAAAAAAATCATGGGTCGATTTATATATGTTAGTGTATGTTTGTGTTGATAGTCGGTCATACTGGCCTGATTAACGAATATTTTTAAAATGTTTTTCAAAGATATTAATTCAAATATATATATATATATATATATATATATATATATATATATGTGTGTGTGTGTGTGTGTGTGTGTGTGTGTGTGTGTGTGTGTGTGTGTTTTCTTTACTGTACACCTCTAAAAATTCTTTTTTGGCTAATAAAAATTTCAATGCAATAGCTCATATCTATTTTGTTCCAGAAATTTATATATGTTCCAATGTTTATGTGATAATGTTTCACATGGTCCGAATCAGCCTGGAATTTAGTTCGAATCAGTCCATAATTTGGTCCGGATCAACAAATGTCCAATTGAGCCAGGGACCGAATGAAAAAGAAAAAAGAGTTTTACATCAATTTTACCCCATTTTAAATGATGCATTTATAAGTTTTGTTTTTCTTGACTCTGCCGCATGTGTAATGTTTTTAGTTCTAAGTTCTTTTGTCTTGCTTATGGCTTTAATTGCTTTTTTCTTCTGCAGTTTGCTTGCAGTTTTCAGTTACTCTGATTTCTTCGCTCTGTTCTTGTAAGTGATTCCCTATATTTGCAATTAGTTGCTAGTAAATTATTGTGTGTGTGTGTGCTTCCACCGCATTAGCAATTATCGTATATATGTGCATTCTGCACGTTTTGCATAGTATTGTCCACTCTTTGTGCATTTAAAATATATATTCATGTAAAATGGTATCTTGAGTGTGCATTAGACAGCCATTGAGCATGTATATTTTATGACTAGCCAAATTGTTTCCGAAATAAAAGTAGTAAAACTTGACTAGTTCTGGCTCACTGAGAACCAAAATGATGCTTAAAATTGTTGATTGGCTCTAGTTTTAAAGATATGATACTGGGTCAGTATATACGACCCTTGACTTGGGAATGGAGGAGTATAAGTGAGTAATAAAGGGAAGGGATCTCAATTTAAAATAGAAATGACTAAAATATACCTTTGACTGGATCTATGAATAAATCTATAACTGGGTTCGGACAATATTTGCTTTTTAGGCAAAACAATTTTTGATGCAATCTGAAGATGGTATTGCATCATACATGATATGAATTGCATCATGTTATTCCTAGAAGTCATGGATGATGCAGTCATAAGTAAGCTTACATCAATCTGCTGAACAAAGTGCCCTATATCAGTTCTAGAAATCATACAGTGTCGTTCCCTCTTATTTGCCAGTATTTGATTTTGCAAAGGGACACATTTCTATTTAGCCAGATTGAGCAGAGATGCCTCGTACTTGTGTGAACTATGCAGATAACTTCTGCTATGTTTCTTGTGAAGTGACTTTTGCATCACAAAAGCGCAGTATAACCACTATGGTTCAGAACGTCTATCACCTTTATTTTGGCTGCAAAGTTGGAGATCAGGACAAGAGGTGGACCCCACACATATGCTGCAACACTTGTGCAACAACTCTTCGCCAGTGGTTGAACAGGAAAAGGAAATATATACCTTTTGCAGTGCCAATGATTTGGCGAGAGCCAACAGATCATATCAGCAATTGTTACTTCTGCATGGTGCCTCCAGTTGGGAAGGATGTGTCAAAGAAGAAAAAGTGAACTGTGCATTATCCAAACATTCCATCAGCTATACGTCCAGTACCCCACGGTGAAGGACTGCCGGTCCTGATGCACCAGAATCATTCTCACCTGAGTCAGACGGGGCAGAGGAAGAGGATGAAACTTTCAGTCCTGAACCATCAATGTCACATGACCCATATTTTCTCCCATCCTCCTCCTCTGAACCACACGTCATAACACAAGGTGAACTGAATGACCTTATCAGGGATTTGGAACTCTCCAAGAGTAAGGCAGAGCTGTTAGGCTCCAAACTACAGCAGTGGAATCTCCTGGCAGGTGATGTTAGGGTTTCCATGTTCCGTGACCGTCAAAGGGCTCTTGTCCCATTCTTCTTCATGGAAGGTGATCTTGTAGCCTGCAACAACATCGATGGTGTGATGGCAGCCCTCAACATCGTTCATGATCCAGATGAGTGGAGACTGTTCATTGATTCATCGAAGACGAGTCTTAAATCTGTTTTGCTGCATAATGGCAATGTTTTGCCGTAAATTCCAGTTGGTCATGCAGTCCATATGAAGGAAACCTATGAAAATATGCAACAATTTTTAAGGTACATAAATTATGACGAAGATCAGTGACAGCTTTGTGGCGATTTGAAGGTTCTTGCTCTCTTGCTTGGTCTGCAGATTGGAGACACAAAGTACTGCTGTTTTCTCTGCGAATGGGATAGTCGTGCGAGAGATTCCCACAATATGAAAGAGATTGGCCACTCCGACAGTCATTGGAGCCCGGGAGGAAAAGTGTTCAGCATTCACCACTTGTTGAATCAAGGAAGATTGTATTACCACCCTTGCACATCAAGCTGGGTCTGATGAAGAACTTTGTCAAGGCCATGGACAAAACACAAGCAGCTTTTCAAGCACCCCCGTGGAAAATTTCCAAGGTTAAGTGAAGCTAAGATAAAGGAAGGTGTCTTTGATGGTCCTCAGATTCATGAACTTCTTCGAGATGATGCATTTGACCGTGCACTATGGCAAGGAAAAGACGGCATGGAAAGCCTTCCAGTTAGTGGCAAGAAAATTTCGTAAATAACAAGGGAGACAACTACCGGGAGCTGGTGGAAAACCTCTTTAAGGCATACAAAAAGCCTTGGTTGCAACATGTCACTAAAGATACAATTTTTGCACTCAAATCTAGATTTTTTCCCCTCGAACTGCAGAGCAGTGAGGGACGAGCACAGCGACCGATTTCACCAGGACATTGCAACACTGGAGAAACGCTATCAGGGCAAATGGAGCCCATCAATGCTTGCAGAATATTTCTGGACAGTGACAAAAGATGCTCCATTTAATGAATACAAGAGACAAGCCAAGAAGCACCGAGTAGACACTGAATAAGGACTAAACTATGTATTTATATATACATAATAGTTTTTTGCCTTTTGTTTCATAATAATTTTTATTTATATAACCCTTTTTCTGTTTTTTAAAGTGTTACATAAACAGAACAGGTGAAATATTATCATGCAAAGCAACCATAAACACATGAAAAGACCTAAGTTTACAATTTATGATTAAAACTCTACTATCTACACAATATACATAGACGTAAAATGTAAAAACTTAAATATCTTGGAAACAGTAGCCAATCAATCGTTTTGATTGTCATATCTGAATTCAGCACATCAAAATCCATGATAATAACAGCACATTTTATATCTGAAACAGACGACTTCTAAAAATACTGTAGACCAGTGCAATTGTAGAGTAGAATCTATTCACGTAATTTGATTTCTCTGCATTGCATTTTTAAATAAAATTATAAATTGGAGGTGAGTGGAGGAGTATCTTAAAACTGACATCAAGTTGGTTACTTATTCCTTTATTCCTTCAATGTCAACTGAAGGCTTCTTAAACTCGTACATGCTCCACATAATTCTCCTCTAAGGACATGATGACCACACAAGAGATATCTCTAATTTCACACTTGTATGTTTTTTTTGTGGTTTCACGTTTGCTTGAGTCATTAGTAAGCTTTTCAAATCCGAATACTAATTCTTCACGCCATGCACCACAAGACAAGACCCAAACACCTAACACAACTAATTAATCCTAAATCAAATTACTAAACATGTGTACCTACCAGTATCCTAAACCCTTGCTACGTATAGTCCGTTATCTGTTTGTATTCAGTTTTATACAGCTGGTACCAAAAGAACATTCGTATTTCTCCAATCGGGTTAGAATAACATCAATGCATGCCCTAATGAGCTGTCATCTGGAATAACAATGTGGTAACTAATTACATACTGAGTTGGAAATAAGGAATAAAAAGCCAACTGGGTTCAAATGAGAAATAAGTATTCAAATGTATGTGAAAATAGTTGAATCGGGGATAAGTAACTGATTACTTATCTCTTACTGAGTATGGAATAAGGAATCAGGAATAAGTAACCAACTTGATTTCAGTCAGTAATCTTAAGTGTATATCCGCCAGGTATTACGCATGTAAATTTAACACTGCATGAAATTGGTCAGTAAAATTTCTTCATGTAAATCAATTTATCTACAATGAATTTTCAGACAGAAATAATAAAGTGGGGAGGGATGAAGGATTGGGGATGTATTTTTAGCACAGAAACACGATTTTTTTTAAAATATAAATTGTTACAGATTAAAACTGTATGTTCGTATATATGTCCGACTGCATAATTATTTTATAATTAATAGTCGGTAAAATAGCTCCACGAGCTAATGTTCTTATTATGTAAATGCATTTCATACTCGAAATAAAATTTTTCTATGTCTGTCTTTGCATAAATATAAATTATTTGTTATCGACGGGACGTAAATCTTTGGTAATGTTGACGCAGTAATGTTCGTTTGATTGACCGGTGTCTAAGTAATTTTTCTACAAGGATTAAAGATATCGGTGTCCACGCTTTGCATTAGTGTTAATGCTCTTCTAAGAACGGTTTTCAAAGTATTATTTATTACATTGATTTAATCAGATTTACTTCAAGGAGCATATGGCCTCTTTCTGTTAAATTTACACATCGTCAAATTCGATCATCAGATTTTTTTCTTTCCAGCTAGTTGTAACTTGCCAGTCATTGTTATCGAGCCCTGACATGACAATGTTATTACATCCTGGATAAGATATTCTTTCAGACTCAAATTTTCAGTCATATACAGTAGGCTACATCCATCTCAAACAAATTTAAAGGGGATTTTAGGACGCAAATTGCCTTATTTATTACTGTTTAAGAAGAAGAAGAAGAGTTTCAAATTTACTGTTAAAGTCGAATATTTATGGAAAACAAAACCTGACCAGTCTAGTCAGGCCCGGCCCTTAAGTCTTACAATGTAAGACATAGCACATGTTGTTTTTGTTTAAGTGCTATGTCTTACTACCCAAATAGCGGCCTTGCATAGCCTGTTCCGACGCCGGTTGACATCGGAACGAGTAGTCAAAGTTTCAGGAATATCTCACACTTGGCAGCCTTTATCGACACTCTTCCACTAATTTATGTGTAATTAATATACTTACTATGCTGTCTTTATCCTGGTGGAATCAAAATATGACACTAGCAAATGGACGCATTTTCATGTTCCGTTGACATACATTTGAATTTGTTGCAATGCAACGGTAGTCGAGGTATGCCGAAGTAGGTTCACGTGGGGGATATGTTTCTTGAACAAAACGAAACGTTGCTTATAGTTCAAATAGGCATAATATATTTTTTATTCGTTTCATTAAAGAATATTTCAACCTAACCTGATTTCGGCATTCCTGGCTTTCATCGCTTTCCAGCCAACTGAAATGTAGGCCAACGAAACTTGAAAACAGGTCCATTTCTTTTGTGAGAATTTGAATTTATTAGAGAAAAGACATCAGGGTAAGTAAAGTCTGACAAAAACATTACAACTTTACTTTGCAGAAAAGCGTCGTTATTGGTTGCCAGTTGTGTGTGATATTCCTGAAAATTTGACTTTCGTCACACTGTTAGTCGACATCAAAACACGCTACACAGTGCCGTTAGTTAAGCAGTAAAACCCATCACTCACCCAGAAGAAAAATATCGCAAGGCGAACGAGGCAACCACCTTGGGCCCCGCGCTTCTCCGCAATGCAATTTTTTGCTTTGGCCCCCGCATGCTGCCTTGGGCCCCGCACATCCAAGGGCCGGGCCTGAGTCTAGTTACGATCATTAATATGAAACGGGTCAGACCTAGTAGCGAGTGAAGTTTGCTGGTATAGACCGTTCTTAATGAGATCCTCATGAATATTAATGTATCGCAAAAACGAGGCTAAGCTAGGCAGATTGAGAAAAAATATGGCATCCTACTGTACATAGAGTAACGAACTGAGCTATTTGCCAGATATTTCTTTTGCATTCGTTGAGAATTTCATCACGGGTGTCTCCAGCAGTTCAGGGAAGGAACAGATGACAAAAGGATTCAAGTATTACAGTGAGGGATATGTCCACTCTCTTAAGCGTAAGTTGATTTACGTCCTATCTTGAGTGTCCTTTTTCCCTACAGCACACAAAATACAAGTTAACGATAGAGAAAAAAAACTATTTAAAGCATGAATTTTGTTTCTGGTTTAAATGTACAGCTATGATCAATCAATACTGTGGTCAAAACACACGGTCAGAATAAAATATTTACAAAATGTGCATAGTGACACAAACTGCCCTTTTAACCAACCACGCCCCCCAAACCAGTAGAGACTTTGTGGTGTGCTTTAAATAGTTTTGGGTACATGCACTTGCATTTTAATTTGTATCAGAAGTGCACAACCTGGTTGTTGTTATTTTGCTAGCTGCTTTTAGTGCCCTGGGGG
>JAECUM010030638.1:0-10320 GCA_016617855.1 Megalonaias nervosa | reverse complement strand
ATTCGTATCAGCTGTTAAAGGCGGCAGGAATGCAAGATGTAACTCCACAAGTCCTGGCAGCTTTTCTATAGGACTTATTAAATCAGTGTACTCTGAACTCTCACAGAACACATATGAACTCTCACAGAACACATATGTTAATGTAGATACAGTTCATGAAATACGAGCGACTTTCAAAAGCCTGGCGTTGAAAGTGATGTCTCAATTCTGGATATAGCAGCGTCTGCTCAATGGCACGCCCAGTCTGACCTCTCGAGTTCCATTTACATGACATGGCCTCACTAAGGAGACAAGTAACTCTCGTTGGGTTAGTGGTAGCTGCACAGATTGTCGCCACTTCCCATACATGAAAGCCCAGCCTTAGTGTTACGACTCTATGGTCACACACTAGGTAACAGAAAAAAAATCCAACAAGTTTTGTAAAACTCAACAAACATTTTAATTATCAAAGTTATACATGAACATTTGAGAGGAACTTTCAGTATTGTGAAGTGAATCCAAACCAGGCCTTATAAAACCGGATATGTAGTGGCCCTACAAGAACCGTGACATTGTCAAGATGGAGTTGTCCAGAATTCCATCGACTAATTTATAACTGTTCCAGAATAATATTATAGTCCAAATAATGAGCACTTTCCATTTTCACTGAACAGTCTAAACAAATGCTTTTCCTCAAATAAGATATCAGTACAACATACACCATAAATTACAATAGACCACATTACAATACACTACTCATTTTGCGTCGATTTGGCCTATTCATGTGACGTAGCCCAACCAATGGGAAGTTACAGAATTATTCTAGAAACCTTTAAACCCCATTAGCCACTGAGAAATTAAGCAAATGTGCCATTTAAGTCTTATTATTAAGATTATTATTAATAATTGTCAACATATGCGTAAATATTTATTTATAGATTCTATGTAACTACTACGTTCTTGACGTAGGTAAAGCTCACTAAAGATATTCTGTATAGTTTACAGCCATGAATAACGTTATAAAAGTTAGATAAAACCATGTGCCAGGATTGAAAACAAATATTGATATACATAACACTTAGACACAGCTATGAATTTGAATTTCTCTGGATTGTTTGGAAACATTTGATGACGAGACAATAGCCAATCGAGGAATCCCAAAGGTCTCCCACGCACGTATGTAAACAAAGCTGATCTGCTTGTGCTAAATTACCATTAGGAGAACTTCATCTTTTAGCATGTTCAGTAGTGCAATGATGTTCCTGCTACTTGGTGACACGGTGAGAAGTAGGATGCTTAGATGGATCTCCTCTTACCTAGTTTGCTAATGTAATGTGATCAGGTAGTGTATTAGCCAGAGAAAGCAAATTATTTTTAGTAAATTATGTTTCTCCTATAACATTTACCTGATCCATTAGAAATAATCCCTCTCACCTCACCCCACCCGCAATGCGAACATCCTTCAACGTTTCCCTGAAGTAAAAAACAAAAAACAAAAACAAAGCAAACAAAGAAACTGGTTGAATCCAGGTATAACGGTAGCCACCTAGCAGACAGAAAGGGGAATTAAGAGCTGCTTCACTTTGTCTCTATAAGATCCAGACAGAATGACATTGTCTCAGGCTTTCTGGGCAGGAATAATTCGGAGATAGCAGGGAAAGGTATCCAATTGTAATATGATCAGCTAAGTATTATCGGAGAAACATAATTTGATAATTACCATTAAGCAAATATGTACTTTTCATTCTTTGTTGCAAATGGACCTGTAAGATAGTTTGATAGATTCTGTAATTTTCATATTCTTTAACTATTTTATATGCTCATCATGAGATGTAGCATATTATGTTATGATGATGACTGTCGTTGCCTGTTACGAATTTGATTTCTGAAGTTATCCATATCTACCAAATTTTATGGATGACTTGCACTTGGAGTAAGAAAAGGCTCAATTGGGATAAAATGATCAAAGGTAAAAGCCCCTAAGCAGCAGAGAGGGTGAACCCTACAACTTTGAAGAGACCTTATTTTTTGAAAACTAAGGGTTCCTACGGAGGCTGAAAAAAGAAGTTTTTGCATTCATAATGAAAACTTCTCTAATTGACCAGATTTTTTCCGATTTTTTCACGTGCTGGTCACTCAATTTTTGTCGTTCACCCTCTCTGCTGCTATAAATTAAACAGCCAGTATAGATATTATCAATAATGAGTATTGGAGAACCACGCTCAGCTAAATTAGCTCGAGAGCGACTAGAGGCAATTAAAAAATATCTACCTGTTCGTGGTTCTGTTAAGCAACAACTACAATCACGTCAGGAATCTCAAGCTGAATTGGAAGAGGATACAAAACAATTATTTAAACCTATCACTGAGACCACTAAAGGTATTCTACCTGTGTTAGAAAAAACTGCCGAGGTAACTGGAAAAACAGCTGAAGAAACTGAGAAAACGAGAAAGATTCTTGAAGAACTTCCAGAAAAAATAGCTGCTGCGATGCCAGTCCCGGAAATACCTGAAGATGAAGATCAACCTGAAGGTGCTGAAGCAGAAGGTGCTGAAATAGGTGATATAAAGGAACGTCTACCAGAACAAGAAGAAAGAATTAACATAAATGACAAATTTATCGAAGGTGCTGTTGATTATATTAAAAATATTAAAAGTTCAGAAGATTTAGCTATACTTGCTGTGCAAAGTTTCAATGATCGAAAACGGTATTTAAAATCTAAATATGTTGATAAACCTGCAAGTCGTGATAATTGGTACAAATGGATATTTCGCATACACCATAACGTTGATCAGGCTAGAAATAGTGATCCAAGATATATTGAGTATATTCGTACAATAGATAGTTATATTTCCCTTAGATTACTACCAGAACAACAACAACAATATCAGCAACAACAACAAGTACTAAAACAACAACAACAAAAAGAACCACCAAAACAAGAAGCACCACCAAAACAAAAAGATCCAGAATCACCACCGAAATCAAGTAAAAAGAAATCAAGTAAAAGAAAAAATCGAAATCAAGTAAAGAGGAACCACCGAAACCAAGTGAAGAGAAAGAAGAAGAATTTCAAGACGCTCCCGAAGCAACTGGAAGTGGTCTAGGAAGTGGTCTTATTACTTGTCCCAATAATGTCCTTGCTGATGTCGATCGACTAGAAATTCTCATTGGAGGAAAACGAGCTGGTAATAATTCATCAGAAATCATTAATGAAGCAGCTGATATTTGTAAACGATTATTTACAGGCGGTACCATGGATATTAATGTATATCGGTCTCTCATTAATGAAATCGCCGATGATTATCATAGTGACTAAGTATGTAATTAGTGATAAAATCACTTAATAATAAGATGATCATACACAATACTCGTGGACCTACCATGGTCAGGGTAATAAACTCTCGATTACCAGTATACAAAGCGACATACGGAGATGGATCAGGTGATGTTGTTCAGGGTCTGTTTAGAAGAATAGCCCCAAAAGCAATACCGATTGCAAAGCAGCTAGGAATGAAAGCTATTGATGTTGTTCGTGAAAAAGGTATAAGCGCTGTTGGTAATATTGCTAGCAAAGCATTCTCAGCAATCAAAGATAGACTATCAAAATTAATACGCAGACCACAACCCGTCCGACCTCAACCTGTGAAATTGGCTAGCACTGAAGTGATGCCCGCAAGTGTAAGTAAAATAATAAATCAAGCCGCTAATCAAAAACTAGCGGAGTTGGCTGATGTACCAATGTCGGAAAAGGAAAAAAATATAACCGCTAGTCTGATAGCAGGAAGTGGTCTTCGTGTTAGACGAAGACGATAATAATAAAGATGCTTAAGCGCATATCTGACCCCGCGTTTGACATGGATGCACCAGTTCTCAAAGATGAGTCTGTGCGCGATTATCAGTATTATTCTTACGACGCACGAATTCCAGATCAGCGTGGACGAATCGAACTACAGGTTCAGGATACAAGTAGATATTTCTTACCCGCTGAAGCATTTATTGAAGTCGAAGGTGAAATTATAAAGACAGATAATACCGAATACGCCGCTGAGGTTAGAACTGGTTTTGTTAATAATGGTATTATGGCGTTATTTGATAGCGCTACGTACATGATCGACGGAAAAAATATTGAATCAATTCAGAAAGACGTCGACGTTGCCACAACGATACTTGGACTTGTAAGATACAGCGATGATTATTCAAGATCAGCTGGTCCATCAGTGATGTTCTCAAAAGATACTTCTGACCACCCTGATAACAGACAATATGATATAAGACGACCAAGAAACTTCGCCGGCGCCACTGACGCTGATGTAAATCCGGTGGTTCATGGTGTTAATCCAGAATTTAACTTAGGATTTACAGCACGTCGAGCAACGTTAAAGGGTAATAGGAAATCATTTTCTTGTGTGATTCCACTGTCACACATCTTTGGATTCTGTAGAAATGTTAGAAAAGTTATTTTTGGAGCTAAACACACAGTTGTACTTGTGCGAAAAGGCGATGATAATGATGCAATGTGGCACGTTGAGGGAGCTGATGATAATGCAACTAGGGCACTTCATGGTAAAGTTATACTGACCAAACTTTCGCTGTGGATGCCAGTGATGACTCCATCAATATCTGAAGAAGACCGGTTGCTATCTTTTATGAGTCAAGGCGGTAAATCAACGTTGTCATGGTTGAGAATGACCACAGATACTATCCAAAGTGCAATTAATGGTCTATTCACATGGCAAATAGCTTCTCAGCAAGGTGTTTCTGCACCACGGCATATATTTATTGCGCTTCAAAATAATGCACGAGTAAATAATCAGACACAAAGTATAATGATATTTGATAAACTTGGTGTTTCTGAGGTTTCATTAAGGATAAATGAACATCAAGAACCATCTGAGGATATTTTGTTGAATTTCGATCAAAATCATGTAGCACGTGCATATCATCGTCTTATGACGTTTATGGGGCGTGATCAAAACATTGATACTGGTTTACAAATATCTCAGTTAGATTTTACAGCGCTGTATCCGATTTATTACTTTTTGCTGGAACATTTAGATTTAACCAGACAATCAGTAGTCGATATACATTTTCGAGCTCGTGTGACTCGAGGAGTTATTGTCAATTACAGAGCAATCGCCGTTATACTCAGCGATAAATCAATGTTACTCGAAGGTGTTGGTGGACGAATGAGAGTTATTGATGCTCCAGTAGAAAACATGTAGTTAGATCGTTCATAATATTAATAATGTCATATCATCACGTTAGTGTGAGTCTGACTCCTGGTCAGATTAAAAAGCTACAACCAGCATCAAAAAATAACCGTGGAATAAAAATATCGCTAAAGCGAGAACAGATGACCGGTGCAAATAAACTATCGTTGACCGAGCGTCAGTTCAAAAACTTCAATGAAGCTAAAAGTCAAATAAAGGCGTCAGACTTAATCTTTCTGCTGGCGCCATCAAAGATATTGCTAAATCGGGTGGTATATTTCCACTTCTCGCAGCTATACTAGCTTTAATAGCAGCTACAGCCCCAGCTGTTGCAAAAGCAGCTGCGCTAGGTGCTGTTGGAACAGCTGCTGGAATGGCATTAAAGAAAGCAACCGGACAAGGAATCAAAAAAAGGGAAAAGGTCTAAGACTACCAGGAACCCCGTATTCGTGGTACGGAAAGGGTCTAAGATTACCAGGAACCCCGTATTCGTGGAACGGAAAGGGTCTAAGACTTCCCGGGACAGTTTACTAATATCACCCATGTCCAATTTTGATTTACTTAATGCAGCTAAGCAATTAAAAATAAAAAACTTCAGAGGTGTTTTTATGCGCGATCAACTGCCAAAAAAACCAAACAATATTGAAACCGGTATCAATAATCTCGATAAAAACTCTGGCCCAGGCACGCACTGGGTCGGATATGCAATTGATCCACGTGGAAGGATTTATTTCGATTCGTATGGATTAGCACCACCAAAGGAATTTTTAGAGTACGTTACCGGCGATATTCCAATCTGGTATTCAACGCTACCAACACAAAAAATAACTGATCCTCCAATATGCGGTCGTGAAACCCTCGCTGTGCTTGATGCTGTATCAAAATCAACAGCGCCACCTCATAACGTTGTGCACGCGTTCACTACACTACGTCATAACACTTAAACATAACACTTAAACAGATATCAGTAAATATAATGGTAGATATTTATGGAAGATCTACTCGCACAGATCAGAAAGTCGATTTATCTAAATATGCAACTCTTAATCAGCTCAGAAATGAAATCGATGATTTATTAAATATCACAAGTGTGGATCAAAATGAAGTCGTCGTTTTTCAGGACAAACAAGGACGATTAAAAACGAGTAACATACAACTACTAGATGTACGTGTACGAATTCCCAACGCGGTTGTTAATAATATCGTTACTTTTACTGATCAAGGTAAAATGCAGGATTCCGGTAAGTCGGTTAACGACTATGTTAAGAAAACTGGTGATGTATTTATCGGTGACATTATTATGTCAGGAAGAAAAATTACATATCTCGGAAACCCAACCACAGATAATGATGCTGCAACAAAAAAATACGTCGATGATCAAGAATCCAAGTACGTGTCAGTGCGCGGTGGTATAATGCGTGCATTTCTCGACATGAATAATAATGGTATTAATAATCTCATAACACCAGAAACAGATTTTGACGCTGCAACGAAGAAATATGTCGATGATAAGGAAATTCCAATAACGACTTCGTTAACAACAATCAATGATGGAATTGGTACATTTAGAGCTGATTATATTAATCATGTACAAACATTTCTAAATTTTCGTAGAAATGTAAACAGATCTATTAATGACTTTTTGGAACTCCACCAGTCGTTGACATAAAACTTACCGACATTAACATGAAAATCAACGATATTGTTAGTGGAATTCCTAATATCATTGAAAAAACGAATGTTATTAAAATTCCTCACAAGCAGATCTTCAACGTAGTATACACAGTAGCATCAGGATTAGGAGTATGGACACTGCAAGATAATAATCTCAACCACACCGCAGAAGTCACTGGTGTATACAGACTGTCCGTATTTAGTAGTGCAAAATTCAGTATATTTACTACATTTCCATGGCGTTATTCAATCGATACTTTTTCTGGAGTTGTATCCATCATAATAAATAAAGATGCGGAAGAAACATTTCTGCTGGAAGCATCTGATAAAAAATTAACCAGAACACTATACTGGTGGTGCTTGGGATTTGTATGTGAAACTCCTCAATTAGTTATCTAGATAAGTATAATGATTCAAGAGTCATTTATCGACGTTCAACGTCACAGATACGCTCAAGTATGTGAGTGTCAAACCAAACTAAAAAATATCATCGACGATTACACGATAAAGGTAAAAAAATGTCGGCGACGTATGGTTGTTATTGATATAATGGTATACTCGGTTTCTGCTGTTATTGCTGGAACTGGATTATTACTATCAACAATAACGATGACAGCGCCTGCAGTTGTAACAACTATAGTTTCAACGGCAACAACATGCGCAGGTATTTTCAGTATTATCGCTAAGAAAATATCTACGTGTACAAATGATAAACTAAACGAGTACATAATGAAATTGCACACAGCAACATCATCTTATTCTAAACCATCATCGTATCTTTCGGCGTACCTCAGCGATGGTAAAATATCCGATGAGGAGTTCGCAACGATAATGGAAACTTATCATGAGGCATTCAAAGTGGATTTTAATGATAAAGTGGAGGGTTGAATTTCCGCTCTATTAAAATAATAATTAAATACGGAGTATTTTAAATAATGACAGACAGGGAATTACTTCAGCAGATCGTAGCTAATACAACGCCGTCAAAAACTACTATGATATCATTAAGTTCAACCAATCCTGATTTTAGCGTTAATTTTCCGACCGCAATTCCAGCAAAGGAAATTGCATTAGCACAATTACGAGTTTATCATAGTTGGCCAAATATCAGGTCAAAACCGTTTGGTGGACAACCAGCAAATAATTCACTGGTATTTGCGAATAAGAATAAACCTGATGGAACACCTGATTGGCAAGTTGTTGGAATTACAACGGGTAGTTATCAAATAGAACAGATTAATGATGAGTTCCAACGCAGAATTAAATCTATCACAGGAAAAGAATCCAAAATAGCGATTACTGTTTACGAACCAATACTATCAGCTGCGATTGAAATAAATTCTCCTGATTACCTCGTAGATATTTATCAAAGTTCAATTAGATCAGTGTTAGGATGGCCTGAAGTCGCGCCTATTTATAATGGAGTTTCAGAACCAACTAAAAATGAATTTAAAACGAGTGAAGAAAGATTCATTAAAGATCCAGAATATCGAGGAAAATATCCATGGAATTATACAGCAATTAAATTTGATTCAAACAACGATAGATATTACTTTACCGATTTTGACGGTAAAAGGATCCCCAAGATGACTAGATCAATATTTACTGTTATCAGGACGCCAAGGGAGCGGGATATTGTTGATGAAGAGCTTATTAAACGGTTTTTAGATACTCTTAAACCTGAATACGATAAAACATTTAATGATTTAAGAAGTTTACTTATTTCATTATCTCAACATTATGACGATGGTGTAAAAAATCAGATAATCGTGTCAATAAAACATTTAAATGGAATGTTACTCGATTTATATATCGCCAATCGAAGTATTATAAAAGCTACAACTACTGAATTAGATAGTCCTTTCACAAGTCCAGAACTTAAACAGGTATTCCTTGATCATTACAAAATAACAGAAAAAGACTTACAAACATTTATTATGCCAGATTTAAATAACGCTAAAATGAAGAAATCACTTGACGATCTTATTGAAGAATATTATCCGGGAGTAATTGAATCGTGGAGTAAAATAGCCCCACCACCGGTTATACTAAAACACAATAACAACCCTTTTGGTGCCGGACGTCATATATCGTCAGGCATTGTAAATATCACAACAACAATTGCAGTCAATCTGGTATGCGATGTTATTGAAGGTAGCTATCAGGTAGATCTTTCTAAGTCTAACCAGGCCCAGCAAGGGTACATATTATACAGTTTTAGTCCATTAGCCCCCCCAGGTTGGTTAATTGTATCAGAGCCAATTAACCCCGTGTACCTGCGAGTTCATAATCCGTTATTATCAAGGATACACTTTAAACTTACAGACCAAAGCAATCACATTCTGGACAAAAGAAATGAAGAACTAAATATAAATCTGTATGTGAAATCATAATGCGTTTTTATCACAATGCGTTATCATAACAAAAAAAAAAAAAAATATCCGGATGCATAGTGCTTGTCTATAATACTGTATTCTTTGTTTACATAAAATCCGCGCACAGATTTCTCATAGTGCGCAATCGAAATCTATTGTCTAGAAGGCTGTGGCTGCATATTGATTATTCCATAACGGCTGTGTATATGTGGCCGATTACTGCGTAAAGTTATTTTAAGAATACGCTATGACTAAATCAATTTCCTTGGTAACGGCTTACGCATAGACTCAATGTTATACAGAATTATATATATTTTTTGGAAACTAGAAATATAAAATCCCATTTTACACAGAAAACTGTGGTTTTTGTTACTGTAGATCTTAGGAAATAGGTTATTGGTAAAAACATACTAACTTTTTCAGCACGTATTTATAACAAGGTCCGATAGCTCAATTGATAGCGTGTAGAAACTCTCATCCATGGGGTCATGGTTCGAAACCCGAGAAAGACATATGTCTGCGGGAGGCGATTTTAGGCCAAGATTTATAATCTATTGGGGGCTCCAGCCCCCCCCCGTCTTCAGAGTACACCAATCCACTACGTCAACACGTGGTGGATTCACTTTTGTGAATCACCCATTGGTTGATCATTATGGGTTGGTGTACTCAAGACGGCATTTCATCATATCATCATCATATCATATCATCTCATCAAAAATATACAGCGGGGGGTGATATAAGGTCGTGACCTTGTGACTTCACTAAAGGGGTACCCCACACAAGGGCCATTCCAAAAGACACAATCGCAAATCTAAAAATAAACCTAATGAGATTCCAGGTCACAAAGACCAATCAGCCTTTGAGTTTCTAGAGTTTCGGTTACGGATATCTAGGAATTCTTATAAGGCAATAAGCAAAATCTGATTGGTCACTAAAATAAGACCTACACGTGTATAAACAACCCTCTGAGTTTCTAGAGTTTCGGTTACGGATATTTAGGAATTCTTTCGGGGGTAAACAAACAACACGTACAAACAGCCCTCTGAGCCTCTAAAGTTTCGGTTTCGGATATTTAGGGG